>JAMKQA010032391.1:0-10733 GCA_024699735.1 Posidonia australis
TTTCTCCTTGGTGGCATCTTCTTTCTAGGGTTACGGCTGGATACTTCTTCTTGTACTCGAGATTTCTTCTCCTTCCACTTGTTGATTTCGTTTGGATTCATGGGGCTTTTGCTATTGGACGTATAACACCTAGGGATACTATCATTATCCCTAAAGTCTAGTTTAAACCATCTAGGGAAAGAACTTATTATTTCTAAATCATATCATCTTTTATTCTACCTATATCCGAGATGATCTCTTGCTAATTCATTTTAGGCAAATCCGACAATCATTTTAATGGTTATCCTAACCATTTATGTCATTATATTTATCTTCCTAAGATTTATATATATGTATATACACATATATTTATATATATATATATATATATTAATCAAAAGATAAAATATCTTAATACAGGATCAGGGCCTAGATCAACATACCAAAATGGAATGGTCAACAAAACCTAGGCTCAGGATACCAGATTGGTAGACTGAAAAACCACATGGTCGACGGAAAACCCCATGATTCAGTAGACTAAAAACGTTCGATTGACCGAATCAGGAATTCTGTCAACACCCAAGACTTCCAGAACAATAGACCAAATGAATTCAATCGATCGAACCTGGGGTCAAGGGGACAATTTACAACAAAAACGACATACCGAAATAATTCTGTATGCTGAACCAGGCGACTGTAGGGAACCCCGAAATTGGACCCAAAGTCCAATCCTGTAAACCACCAATCCAAACCATGCAAATAATATTTTAAAATGAAGATCTCGACAATATCTTCCAAACTAGACAAGCAATACCGATATCCATCAAGCAGATCTCGAGAAATCAATAGAAAACACAAAAGGGGCATTATTCACTCCAAACTATAAATACGGCCATAAATGACCCACAAATGCACAATAAATTCTATAAAATTTACTACAATTACCAGCACATTATCGTACACCTTGTAACCATGCAGGCGACAACCTCGAGACTTGACGCGAAAGGCCAAATATACGAGGATCGGCAAAGTCACGGCAAAAATAATAAAATAAGAATGCAAATGTAGGAGTCACCGCCTAGTCTATTAAAATGGAAGACAAGGAAAACCATATAAAACATGCAAATCATGCAATGGTTAAGTAGGTCATAAACCAGAAATGGGTAAGGATCCTTGTTACGCACGAGGAAGGTATTAAGCACCCTCGTGCGCCCGATAAATCAGTATTCTATAGGTTTCTCATTTGCTTATGAAATGTCGGCTTTTCAGCCATTACTGTATGCCCGAGGGTGATATGTCATGCCATGCTAAGTGAGTGGTGTCTTATAAAAAAAAGGATGCATGGAGTGTAGGGGTGTGTCCTAATGCTCAGAAATATCACTCATATATCGGGTCAAGTGTCGATGCAAAGATATTGCAGAAATAGATCAAGGATCTAAATATTTCGAGTGATTTTTCATCCTTGCTTTACTACATGCCAAATGCAATCTAACATGCATGGAAATGGCTAAAAACAAAGTTGTGTCCTCCCGATATATCAAGGAAGAAAACTAGAAAAGACCAAAAGCAAATCGAAATAAAAATCATGCTAGAAAACTATGCAAAAGTTGTTGTGTGCTACTGATGAACAGGCTAATGTGCCGGCTTGGTGCGCCAGACTGGTGCTCCAGTCTGGTGCACCACCTATGTGCACCACCTATGTGCTCCTATATGGGCCAGAAAGATGTGCTAAAGCAAATACAGAAATCCATGCAGTGCAAAGTCACATATGAATGCATTCCAGTAAATCATGCCATGTAGAATCCTTTACAAAACTTGAAAAATATGCTTTGAAAGTGAAAGAAGTGCAAGTGTAAGAAGACTTGTGGACCTTGTGCTCAAGGGCTAGTAGCCTCACACAAGATCACACCCTATTCATGCTAAATGAAAACAACAAGATTCAGCCATGTCCCTGGATCATGGGTGGATGCATAAGGCTCTCCAGGTAGGAGTAAAATGCTACCAGCCTACCAGATTTTGAGCTATGGACTGAATGATTAAAGAGCAAAGCAATTGAAAAGCAACATCACATGTAGTTGAAATCATGCATGCCCCCTCACGAAATACTAAAGAATCACCGCTGAAAGAATCAGGTTCCAAATCATTCAAGAAAGCAAGCAGATGCAGATGCAAAAGAGGGTGGTTTGCTTCTCTGACCAGTCTAGTGCACCTGCATGGTGCGTCAGAGTGGTGCTCTGGGTTGTTGCGCCACTCTGGTGCTCCAGATTGGTGCTCCTCAGAAAATCTGGATCAGGCAATCTGATCCAGAATCTGATCCAGAATGGAGGTGGATGATTTTTATTAATGCAGATCAGTTCATGCAGATGATAAAAAAACCAAAAACATGATGAGATGCAAATGACCAAAGCAAACTTATTATGATGTGATTCAGAATCATAGGTTCATGGTTGAAACAATACTTGCATAAGATTCTAAAGATGAAATAGAACATGAACTTTAACAGCCGTATGCAAAGAATGAATCATGGAAACTTGGTTCGCTACATATCTATTAGCATGCATGTTTTTATGAATCGTGCACTCTTATGCAAAAGAATAGAAAAGAAAAGAAACAACTCAAAGGAAGCAAGTATTGTTTCCAATTGGACAAAACCCTAACAACACTCTAAAAAACCATAAAAAATATTAAAAACCCTAGGAAAATCTTAAAAAACCAAACAAAATCATAAAACCCTAAATAAACCATAAAAACCCTATAAAATATTGAAAACCCTAGGAAAATCCTAAAAAACCAAACAAAATCATAAAACCCTAAATAAACCATAAAAACCTCAAAAAACCCTAAAAAAATCCTAAAAACCCAAGAAAAACCCAAAAAAGCCAAACAAAACTGTAGAACCCTAATCCAAACCCTAAACCCTAGGTTAAGACCTAAATCAAAATCAAAACACTAATCTAAATCCTAAACCTAGGCAAACCCTAGGTCAAACCATAAACCATAAGTCAAACCCTAATGTCAAACCCTAACAACCTAACTAACTTTCACTCCCTCATATCTACTTCAACAAACTCATGTAACAAACTAAACTCTCTAACTAACTCCCACTCCAACATAACAACCTCTAACTACTTAAACTAACTCTAACAACTTCCCACTTAATCTAACTAATTTTAACAACTTCTCACTTAATCTAACCAACTCTAAAAACTTCCTACTTAATCTAACCAACTCTAACAACTTCCCACTTAATCCAACAGCCTCTAACTAATCACAACAACCCATAACCACCATGGCAAGCCTATAAATAACCCTCATTTGCAAGTGAGAAGGGAGGATTGGAAAATTTAAAAGGAGAGCTCCCCAAGCTTTTTCCTCCCAACCAGAACAACTAGAGTGATCTAGGAGCGAGGAGGAAGCTCATGGAGGAGAAAATCTAAGATTTCAGCCATCTCCGGTGAGCTCTGGCGGCCTCTAGTGAGCTCTGACTGCCAAAGTCACAACCAGTCTAGGTACGTCCTCCACAGTCCTCAATTTCCTTTCAAAATAGTCTCCTAGGTCTCCCTCTACCTCCCCCGATTGATTCTAGTAAAGCCAGAGGTCTTCCTTAGCTGGAATCGTGGTTCCAGGCCTCACTAGAGTCGTTCTTCGGCGACAGAGGCAGGGGCATGAATCCAGTGGTCGACTCATGCCCTAGGGTGCTCGATCCTCCTCCCTTGAGGTCCCTCTTGCTTCTCTGATCCCTGGTGCGCCATTTCGCTGCCTCCCCGAGCCTCTAGTAGAAGATTGCTTGAGTTGTGCGTCATTGCCGTCGCCAGAGAAGACAACTTGTAACGATGACGGACCGCATGCTAGCAGCCCCGCCGTGCCTCTCCAAGCCTCCAAGAACATTCCACGGCACGCCCCCAGCATTCCAGAGCCATCAAGGCCAAGCCTTGAGCCTTGAATCACCTCCATAGTCAAGCTCGTTGTAGTTGGATCGCGTCGACAGCAGGCTGGACCAAAGGATGGGAGGAGTGTCCCATTCTTGCTTCTGGAAGAGGGGAAGTGTTCCACTCATTTCCTCCAAGCCTCTAGGAGCCCTGAGTGCCGCACCACAGCCCTCTGGAACCACCTTCTTCTTCAACACTGTCGTCGGAGTCACGTCGACGGTGAGGGAGGTGGGGGGCCAGTTCCAGCCATTGAACCTCATATCCAGATTGTTGGATCTTCTCCCTACTTTTTCTTCTTGCTCCCAGTGGAGCCTAATGCTCGATCAAGCATCGGGATGCCCCAGAAGGGCATCCCCAGCGGTCATCAACGGCAGAGTTCCGTTGCCAGCGGCCGTCGATTCCTTTTCTTTTTAAAAGACAAATAAAAAATAGTTTTTCTTTTAAATAACTTCTGTCCTTTTCTCTTCTTTATAGTTAGGTCCTTATTTTCTTACACATAGGTCCTTTTTCTTACTTTTAGGTCCCTGCATATGTTTTTAAATCATTTAAATAAGATTTGTCTTGAAATATTGCAGAGGAACCCCTGTAAATTCTTGAAAATGTTTTCCATGCTTAAACATTTGACAAAAAGCCCTTGATTTGCTTTTCTTACATTTTAAATCCAGCATTTTACATAAAAAAACCCTGAGCTTTGTTGAAATAGTTCTGAATGCATGTTCCCTTGTCAAAATTGCAAATTAAACCTTGAGAATTTAAATATTTGCTCAAATGTGACCTGAATTGCATTTTAGCCTTTGAATTTTACTGATTTCTCATTGAATGCATGTTTTCTAGGGTAAATTGGCATGTTAGTCCTTGAAACGTTCTATTTTCAAACATGGACTCTTTTTCTTGCACATTTAACCTTGAATTTCAACAAAATTGCATTGAATACATGTTTTACTGGTAAAATTGCATATTGACCCTTAGGAATCTTTAATTTGACCAAAAATGCATAGTTTTGCACATTTGACCACAGATTTCTACAAAATTACATGAAATGTGTTTTTCTATGTATTTTTGATGATTTAGCTTCAAAATTTCAGTTTTCATTCAGAATTTGAGAATTTTGCACAAAACCCCTGGAATTTATATTTTTACACTCTTACATGCATTTTGCACATTTTGTTGCTATTTTTCATGCATATTTTCTTGTATTTTCTTCCTTGCATTGTGCAAGCATTTCTAACTCATTTCAAGCTTGGTTTTCTCATCGTTTTCTGAATTTCTTTCAACTTTTGCGATTTTGACTTGATTTGGCTTTCCATCTCCCGAGGGCGTACATTAACAGGCATAACAATGCTGACATTGTCCCAAATGAGGATTATTTTCCCTAATTTATTTTTCTTGGATTTCTTCGAGTTTTCGCTGATTTGTGTGATGCTTTCCGAGAGTTTCTCGATTTTCATGATTTTCCTCATTGCCCACGGGCGTACTGTAAAGCGGCATTCTCAATGCCTACATTTGTCTCTTGGATTATCTTTTTTCCTTTTATTCATTTCTTCTTTTAATTTGGCATGTTTTCGCAGCCACTTTAAGCATGTGCATTCAGAACAGGCAAACATACACACAATAGACCATTGGCAAGTAGGAAACCGAAAAAGACCAAGTTCCTCGGGCACATGGGGGTGCCTAACTCCTTCCCCATGCGTAATAAAAATCCTTACCCTTTCTCTGGCCCATATTGATTTGTGCATTACATCCATTAGGTACGGAGCATACATGTTTTCTTCATCTTGTTTTCTTCTTGGTTTTCTTTCGTATTTGGTTTTCCTCGTCTTTCCATTAAAAGACGAGGTGGCGACTCCTTTCCTTATCTTTTTCTTATCTTCCCTTGGTGTTTCCGAGTCTAGTCTTCTTCTCCAGATTCACCATCTTCGTCGTGACCATATCGGGACTTCTCGTGTGCTTCCACGCACCGTACGGAGAGCCGTGTAGGGTTCCACCGGCATGGTCACACAATGCAAATGCTTATGTATGCTTGCTAAGTCTAAGATGGATGAATGCTACATGTCATGCTAATGCGAATGAGATGAATGAGGCAAGAAAACATGTAATCTAGTGTTCAGTTGCGTTATGTGTATTTTGAATCGTCAGTCAAAGGAAATCAACATAGTAAACATCATCGTCCTATGGATGGATGCGAAATGTCAGATAACTTGGAAAGAAAACCATGCAACGCAAGCAAAGGCATGTAGATGCAAAGAAACCGAAGAGATCATGCAAGATCAGAAGAGAAAATCAAAACAAAATGATGCAAGGTGCTCAGTTGACAGTCTATTCTGATTTTGGGAGTTGCGTTGGTGACTCGCACTGACTAGGTTCACTATGAACATGCACCAGCAAGCTGCACCACCTGGTTGCACTATCAAGACGCACTAGATGAATTGCAAAACTTTCTGCAAGCTTTTTCGTCGCACCGGAGATGAATGTAGCAATGGAAACTCACGATAGGATGCAAGTAAGGGTGTAAGTGAACATGCCTGCATGCTTGGATGCAAATGAGAATGCACGAATGATCCTACCCACCTCCCTCGAGATCAATTAGGTTCCTTTGTCGCTTGTGATTGTGATTCAGAGGATGTCCTAGATGTGGAAGGGCTAGAAGTGTTGTAGGGAGTTGGAAGTTGTGCTCAATTAATGTGGTCGATCGGCAAGGAGGCTTCTCGGCCTGGGATGGGACTGTGATTCAACTTAAGGGCTAGAAATGACAGGGCTGGCCTGAGGAGGACGTGTAGGTGCTGTAGAGGAAATGCTACATTGGTTCAGGGGTTGTGTGATAATGTAGTAGGTTGGTTGGACGTGTGGTGGATTGGTTGGCTAGAGAGGGTGGGTTGGAGGCTGGCAATTGGTAGGGAGCTGGCTGCTCTGGTGAGTTGACCAGTAGATTATCCAACAGTAGACCAACAGAGGACCAACAATAGACCTGCAACCACGTTAGTGACAAGGTGTAAGGGTTTAAATAGGAGCGGACATGCATGGTGTGACCATGCCGGTGGAACCCTGCACGACTCTCCCCTGCCGGGTGTGTGGAAGCACTCGAGGAGACCCAATATGGTCACGGCGAAGATGGTGAATCCGGAGAAGAAGACTAGACTCGGAAGCACCAAGGAAGGATAAGGAAAGGAGTCACCACCTAGTCTTTTAATGGAAAGACGAGGAAAATCGAACACAAAAGAAAACCAAGAAGCAAACAAGATGCAGAAAACATGTGTGCTTTGTGCCTAATGGATAAGTGAATGCGGGCCAGAGAAAGGGTAAGGATTCTGGTTACGCATGAGGAAGGGGTTAGGCACCCCCATGTGCCTGAGAAAACTCGGTCTTTCAAGGTTTCCTACTTGCCAATGGTCTAATGGATGTGTGCTTGCTTATTCTGAATGCTCATGCTAATGATGACTGAAAACATGCCAAATCAAAGAGAAAAATGAAATAAAGGGAAAAAAGTAAATCCGAGGGTCAAATGTAGGCATTGAGAATGTCGTTTTACTGTACGTCCTTCGGCGATAAGGAAAATTGTGAAAGTCGAGAAATTCTCGGAAAATGTCTTGCAAATTAGCAAAAATTTGGATAAATCCAAGAAAATTAAAAAGGAGAAAATAATCCTCATTTCAAGACAATGTCAGCGTTGATAAGCATTTTATTGTATGCCCTCGGGCGATGGAAAGCCAAATCAAGTCAAATGACATGAAAATCGGAAAGAATCTGGGAAACGGTGAGAAAACGAAGCTCGCAGCGAATTAGAAATGCGTGTGCAATGTAAAGAAGAAAAGGCAAGACAATTGCATGAGCAAGTGCGACAAAATGTGCAAAATGCATGTGTGAGTGTAAAAATAAGAATTCCAGGGGCCTTTGCGCAAAAACTCAAATTCTGAAGTAAAACTAAAATTCTGAAGCCCCGAACATAAAAAATACATAGGAAAGCACATTCTATACAATTATGAAGAAATCTGGGGTCAAATGTGCAAATATGTGCATTTCTGGCCAAATTGGTGTTTCCTAGGGGTTAGAATGCAATTCTGCCACTAAAATATGCATTTCAAGCAATTCAGTGGAAATTTTGTAGGATTCTAAGGCTTCTCTAGAGGGGGGTGAATAGAGAATCTCTGATTTTTGATTAGTTTTATCGTTAATATGCAAATTTAAGAGAATAAAAATTAATCACATACACATTCAAGCACAAATACTCAAAGAATTTATAGTGGTTCAGCCAACCCCAGCATAGTCCACTCCTCAAGTTCCTCACTTGAGACTTAACCCTTTCATTCAATAATTAGAATTTTACAAGCTACGAATTTACCTTGCTTGTAGCCTTGTATCACAATTTCCTTCTCCTTCCCAGAGAATAACTCAAAGCACTTGAAGGCAAGAGTGACCTTTGAACACCTTGTGATCACCCTCTTGTTTGTCTGAATGAAAGTTGAAGCTCTTTGTACTTGAAGCGAAGTATGGATGGAATTTTGACTCACTCACTTGAAGCACTAGAAGTATGACAGCTCAATGAAATTCAGTGATTTGTGAGCAGCATATGGACCTTAATTTATAGTGTTAGGCTTTCCTCTAAGTGTGACTAACGACTAGTAAATCTTTTGTTTACTGACAGATTCGATATACCGAAAATATTCGGTCGACTGAAATATGTAATGGTCGGGATAATTCGGTATTCCGAAATATTTCGATATGCCGATTTTTCTTCCAGCTGCCTTGTTCCTCGAATTTTGGTGTACCGCCTGATGTGTCGTTTTCTCCTGATTCGGTATACCGAAAATATTCGTTATGCCATTTTGCTTGCAGCTTCATTTCCTCTTTGAATTTCGGTGTGCCGTTTTCTCCTGAATCGGTATACCGAAAATATTCGGTATGCCGTTTTACATTACTTACAAATCCTTTCTTCCTTTACATATCAATACAATTTTATATCTTATGAATTACAAATAAGTGATCCTTACATCTCAAAACACATACTTATATGAATGTTTTACAATGTAGTACTTGAATTCTTCATATGGCCTAATATAGTCACCTGAGTTTAATCACACTAATATTGTTATCATCAAAATAAATATAAGATTTTTCAACAATCTCCCACTTTTTGATGATGACAAAACAGAAACTCTCCCTATCAATAGGCATTTATGATTGAGTGATGTATATGAATTCGAAAATGAATTTTTAAGTATATTATTAAAAACTATATGAAAAACAATCATGTAATTCAACAAATATGCATTCGAATATCTTAAGAGAAATAAAAATAAATGTTTAAGGATTTTAAAGATGCACACACAACAGTAAGGTCTCCCCCTTTTTGTCATATCCAAAAAGATCCACAATAAGACAATAAAAGAGATAAATGAGAACACAAGTTAAAGCTTGATTTTGTAAAAATATATCAAGACGCAGGAGGCGAGTCTTTTTGAAAGAATTCTTGCATATCCGCATGATATTCCTCATGTTGCTCCTGGTAGGCTTCTAACTTTGTGTGAGTGATTTTTGTGGATTCCTCAAGGTGAGTGAGAATAAGATCCATCTTTGCTTGGTTTTCTTCATGTTGTTGCTGTTGGCGAAGCTTGATATCATGAATTTGTTGTTGGAGTAAATCAATCTTCTTGGTGATGGAGTCATCATCGTCCTCATCAGAGCTTTCGGAATCTTTTTCGATGTGCGGAGCAGAGGAGGTGGATGGAGGAATGCTTTTTGAAATTTTCGACCTTTGAAGAGCTTGTTCCATTTTTTCTATGGCCGACATACCTAAGGGTTTTGACTTGACAACCATCCTAGATTCATTGTCGAAAGGAACATCAAAGTATTCAAATAGATAGGTAAGTAGAGAGCCAAAAAATAGCTTGGTTTTGACATGGGTCATGCAATGAACAATGACTCGGGCCCAATTGACTTGGATTTTCTTGGTGATGGCATAAACAACCTTACACGTAAGTTCACTAAGTTCATCAAAGTGACCTTTCTTTTGAACAACATTGGCCGCAATAATGTAGGCTATAAGGCGGGATTGTTTGGTTAACTGATTAATCTTGGTAGGTTTAAAAGTGCTCCTAGTGTTGAGGGAAATAGCCTTATTGATATCTAAGTAAGACCAATTGAGGTCATATATAGATAATGTGATATCAACCCTAGACGAAGGAATTTTTAATAATTGAACTATGAGGACATCATCAAAGGTAATGTGTATGCCAACCAAATAGGATTGAATTAAATCATGAGAAATGGTCATATTGGCATAAAATTCAGATATGAGTTGGGGGTAATAAAACCTATCACCTATGGAGCCTAGAAATGGAACAAACAATTGAAGGGAAAACAAAGCCTCAATAGTTCCAAGTTCCGAAAAGATTACCCTTCTCCCGGTTAATTCTTCGTGATATGCACAGTGGTCTTGGAGTGCACGTTGAGCTTCCTCATTAGCAAACCGAAAAGATGGCTCGCTGGATGGTGAGGAGAGTCGGCCTGCTTGCGTTTGGGACGCCTGGCGAGCTGCTTCTTGGGGGCCATTATGTGAGAGCACCGGAGGGGAGGTGGAGAGAAGATGAGGTGAAAAACACACCTAGAGGGAGCGTGACAAGGTGGTGGGTGAGAGAGGAGGTGAGGGAGGGCCGCCGGAGAGAAGATACAAGAAAGAGATGACGAAAAAACGAGAAAGGAAAATAGGGTTTTAAAGGATTTGTCGCGACATTCGGTAGACCGAAAAAAAACGGTATGTCGGAAAAGAGTTTTGAAAACAATTGACACTAGAGATTCGATAGACCGTTCATAATCGGTATGCTGAAAATA
>JAMKQA010032392.1:0-10094 GCA_024699735.1 Posidonia australis
GCTGAGCCTGGGTCGTTGTACCTAGTTGTTCGGGTCACCGAGCTCGTAGTGGTGTAGGCTGAGCCTGGGCTTTTGAGCCTAGTTGTTCGGGTCACCGACGGTGTAGGCTGAGCTTGGGTCATTGGACCTAGTTGTTCGGGTCACCGACTAGGGCGTCAGACAAAGACGTATCCCCGTACACTTATGAAAATGAAATTGAGGCCAGTTGGCCGGGGTTGTGACATCCTGCACGAGGAATTTCATTGCGGCAGTGCAGGAAGGTAGGGGAAGGATGTCCTTGCCTACTGCGTGTGTGCCTGGTTATCCCTGATCAAGGTAACAACAGTAAATAAAAGTGGAAATGAATAAAGAAAGTGAAATGTGATTTGGTCATGATTGGACTGATGAAATGGTCCTAAAATCCTGAAAAGAAATGATGATGTTTTAACCAGTTGCCAGCCAATGTTTATGATTTGGTTTTGAGCCCAATGGGGCATTGTGTTTTAGGCTGGATTTGGTTAGAAATGTGAATTTGAAAAGTGTGTTTTGGGAAGAAATCCCAAATATTGGAAATGGTAATGTTTTGGAAAAATGAATTCCAAAAGAGTTTTTGAAAGAAATGTAAAGGAATGATTTGTAAGAAAAAGTGGTTTTGGAATGAATTTCCAAATGTTTTGAGAAAAGAAAAGGAAACATGGCTTTTGAAAAAGCTTGGATTGGGATTGAATTCCCAAGTGGTTGTTTAATAAAGAAAGGATGATTTTCAAAAAGAGAAAACCAAGTTTTGAAAAAAAAAAGGTGAGATTTATGGTTTTGCCGAGGTTTTGTGGTTTGTATGTTTTGGGGCGCGGACTGGGTGACTTAGATGTCACTCACGCGTGCTATTTGGTTTTCAGTTGTAGACCACGTGTAGCCGAGTTCCGGTGCAGGAGTTGGAGCTTCTAGCCGCTCATTGTGATCCTGAAGGTGAGCCTTAGTTACAGTTATTTGATGTTTCTGTAATTTGTGTTATGCATGATACTATGTTTTGGTAGCGTGCCCGGGATCGAGGCGTTATAGGCCCTGCACGACCCATGGCCCACAGCGGGCCTGGCCTGGCCCGACCCACTGCTGGGATTTTCAGGCCCGAGCCGGGCCACGCCGGGGCCGGGCTGGGTCAGGCGGCCTAGCGGGCCTAGCCTGATTTCCATGTTTAAGCAAGCATGAGAAGAAAAGATTATAAAGAAGGGAGCACCTCCACCGGCGAGCCCCCCTCCAGCTAATCCTAGAGGGTTCGGTCCATCGCCGCCGCCGCTGAGCCGATCTGTCGCTGCACAAAGCTCCCGTGCCAAGCCACCGTATCGGATCTGTGCACCTAACCGGTGCACCAGCACGAGCACCCATCGCCGACCTTAAGGAGAGGAGGAAAGAGTGTGGCCGTTGGGAGGAGGAGGAAGAGAGAAGATGAGAGGGGAGGATGGGTTTCGTTGGGAGGTGGAGAGAAAATGAAAAGGAGGAAGAAAGGACCTGGGTGAAATAAAGTGGGGAAAATGAAAGGAGGAAAATGAATGAATAAATGAAGAAGGAGAATAAAAAGGGAGAAAGAAATAAAGAAAGGAAAGAGAGAAGGGTCATGGAGCATAGTCCATTTGCAGCTCTAAGATAAAATACAATATATGACTTGGCAGTTATGGTAGTTATCCAGTGGACCCCGTCATATACCAGCAATGCAAACAGTTTAATTTCCAAGGTCTAAAATCCAAAATGGCCACGAAAATTACATTTTTGCCCTCAACATTCCGTAGCTTGCATTTAAAGGACGAATTGCAAAGTTTCAAGGAAAATAAGCACACAGTCTTCAAAAAGTTCACCAGATGGGTAATTTGCAGAAAACCTCCTAACATTGCGAAATTTGCAAAATAGCCCTCGAAGGGTGTGGGAAGTAATGTTTGAAGCAGAAATTTGCAAATACTCAACAAAATTTCGAAATTTATAGCACAAAAGCAATACAGCCATCAAAAATTTGTCATATCAGGCTAATTTGCAATAAAGTCCCTCGATTTTGGGAAATTGCGAATAAGTCTTAACTTTTTGCAAAGTCATAAACAAGGCCAAAGAAGATTGAAACCTCAGTAAGGTCCTTTCAAAGGATATTTCACATGCACCTCAGCAAGAACACAGGTTTCCGTACCATGTAGCCAGCAGCAAGCACAATTACTTTTTTACCCTCTAACGCGCAACTAGAGCAAGCTTCCTTTCTAGGGGATAATCCAGGGATTATCACTTTTCTTTTCTGATTCTCATCCCAGGCTGATGAGATTCTGCTTCCAGGTCGTTTCTTTTTCCTTGGATTTTCGCGGGTGCGAAATCCAACTGTTTGACTTTGAACGGGCGGTCAGTGTCCTATCTCTTGCTTTTCCTTGGATTTTGCGGGAGCGAAATCCTGCTGTTTGACTTTTGACTAGGTGGTCAAAGTCGACCTTTGACCAGGTGATCAAAGTCGACCTTTTGACCTGAGGGTCAAGGTCCTATCCTTTTCTTTTTTCTTGGATTTTCGCAGGCGAGAAATCCTACTATTTGATTTTTGACCGGGAGGTCAAAGTCGACCATTGACTGGGTGGTCGAGGTCCTATTCTTTTCTTTTTTCCTGGATTTTCGCAGGCGCGAAATCCTACTATTTGACTTTTGACTGGGTGGTCAAAGTCGACCTTTGACCGAGAGGTCAAGGTCCTATCTTGTCCTTTTCCTTGGATTTTTGTGGGTGCGAAATCCTGTTGCTTGACTATTGACTGGGCAGTTAAAGTCGACCATTGACCGTGCGGTCAAGGTCCTATCCTGTCCTTTTCCCTGGATTTTCACGGACGTGAAATCCTGTTGTTTGACTTTTGATCGGGCGGTCAAAGTCGACCTTTGCCTAGAAAGTTGAGGTCTTATCCTGTCCATTTCCTTGGATTTTTACGGGCTTTAAATCCTTTTGTTTGACTTTTGATCAGGTAGTCAAAGTAAACCTTTGACCGAGCAGTCGAGGTTCTATCCTTTTCTTTTTCCTTGGATTTTCGCGGGTGCGAAATCCTACTGCTTGACTTTGACTGGGCGGTCAAAGTCGATCTCTGACCGGGTGGTCAGAGTCGTATCCTTTTCATTCCTGGATCTTTGCAGGCACAAAATGTAACACCCCAGTGCTACACAACAATACAAGAACTACCCAAGAGTAGCTAAAAGAATCTAAATGATAGAATTAAATAAATAAAGCAAATCACCCAAACCTGTGTGCGGCAAAAGTGGCTTGAAAAGATGTACCAAACTAGACTGCTCCTACTCCTGAGCACCTGAAACAAAAAGGGGACAAATAAAACACGCGTGAGTGACAGGAATGTCACCCTGTACGTACCCTAAAAACAACGATAAAACCCGCGAAAACATTTGCCAGAAAACTACCATCACCAAAACCACACATTCGCTTAAAAAGACTTTGAAAATAATGCCATTTCAAATTTTCTTTTTCCTTTCTTTCAAAACCTCATGCTCATTGATAAACCTCTATACTCAACATAGGAGAACCAAATCATTTCATCTAGTTTCCTAGCCCAAAACATCATTTAAAACCATTAGCACAATTTAACACAAATCCAGGCTAGGAACTAGTCCAATACACAAATCCACACTTTTCCATTTCAAAACTGGTCATATCACCCTGGCCACAGGCAATCGACCTGGCCACAAGCAGTTGGTGAGGATTCCATGTCACCACACCCACACTGCAGTGCCGCGGTGAACCACCCTGTGCTGGAGTTCAACCGCCCTGACTGCAGCCTCAAAATGTACCCTCACTGGTACAAGCACGGAGTGCGTCCTCGGGACGCCCTAGTGCCCAAGCACCTGGGGACTCTAACCCCAGACCCGTCCAACACCGGTACTGAGGGTAGTCTGGGTCTTTTGTACCCCAGGTCCTACCGTACCACCACAGTCTCGAGGCTCCTACCCCGAACCGCAAACTCGGCAACCGCAACCAAGGACATGTCCCCAACATCTTTAGAGGTCTCACTACCTCGTCGGCAAGTCCTGGTTTCATTGTGGTTCCTACAATTTCCATTAATCTCTATAAAACCATATGCAATTTCTCTTTTCAAAAAATTTGTCAAAACCAGTGTTTCATTCATAAACTCTTCGTAAATCACACGCATTATGCATCATATTACATCTGTGGTTTCCAACCCACACATCAATCATGGTCATTATACCATGCATTCACCCCTCACATGGATCCACATTTATACCTTATACACATAAGCCATGTTTCAATATCTCATGGAAAACATCATTAAAAATCAACATACTCACATGCAATATTCCACAAGTCATTTCCATGCGTCTCATACATTTATCATGTATTTATCCATATTTATCCACACTTTACTAAGCATTTTTCAATATTTCCCTGGGTCCTGATTCGACATACCGAATAGGGTCTCGGTCGACCGAAAATCCTTGATTCGGTCCACCGAAATATTTCGGTATACTGAATCCCTGTCAGTTTTATCTGTCCCTTGCCAGAACGGTCGATCGAAATCATCCGGTTGACCGAAATCATCCGGTCGTCCGAATTTCCCCCGGTCGTCCAAATCAGTGGTCCAGGGAACCACTTGGGAGCATTTCGACATACCAAGCCCAGTTCGGCATACCATTTTCAGCGATTGCAGAAAACCTCCCCGACCTCTGTCGTCACTTCTCCCCAAAGTGGGAGTAAGGAACGGACCGCTCTAAACGACCACAAAAATTACAAGTAAAACATGGGGTGTGGACCTCCAAGCCAACTTCAAAATCCCTCAAACCGATCATAAAATCATTAAGCATGCTGTTCTAAAGAAAATCACAAAGCCATAACGCCCATTCGATGTCACTATAGCATGCATCAAGAATTTCCACAAAAATCCCACAAAATATATATGGATCAACATGATATCAACGTAAATACATCATTCCTCACAATCCAACATATTTTCCTATTTTTGCATAATTTTAACAGCATTACCCATTGATTTATCCATTAACCCTAACATACCTCAACAGACGGAGGGAAATAGAAGGGGAACGCATACCTGGCTTCGACGAGCCTCCCGTGTCCTCAAGCTTCGGTGGTGCACGGCACCAGCCTCCCCCACTCCCACACTCGTGCGATCTCCTCTGGTGCGCGACTCCTCCCCAGCCTCCACACTCCCTCTCGCCCTCTCTGTGGTTTCTTCGCTCCTCCCCCATGCCGCACGCCTCCATTTAAACCACTACTGCCTGCCATCCCCACGGGTTCTGTCGGCCTCCTGCCAGACTCCCTACCGCTGATGGGACGGGATGGGCAGCCCTCCCGCCAGGCCTCGCGTGTAGGGGAAACCAGGTCACGGGTGTGGTCACGGGGAGAAGGGGCACAAGACGCATGAGGTTGGTCTCTTTGACCAGGTCCACTCTCAAGTCCAAGTGGGTTTTACCCCAAACATGGGTCCCAGTTACATAACAAACCCACAAGCCACAGAAGTCACACCACAAAGGGGAAACCAGGGGCACAAAACACAGGGAGAGACCACAACCAACAAACACAATCTGGATTTGTCATTAATAAACCACACACCAATAATTACAAGAAATTCCATGGTTTATATTAAATGAAAAGCCAGGCACAGATGTTACACGCAATCCCTTTGCTTGCCCTAAGTCCGTGCAGATAAGGCCTCCTTTCTTGCTTGACAAATAATGTGTTTTGTCATGCCCTTGTTTTCTTTGGGTTGGTACCCCCAACTACTTGGTTGACAATCGTCAAGCTGTCTGGCGATCGGGTTGACAAGACTTGGCAGACTTGTCATGTCCCGCCTCCTTAGGTTGATAACCTTAATAATCCAGCTGATGAATCCGACAAATTGTCATGTCCTTATTAGTGGTTCCCCCTGTGCGCAGGACTTCTTTAGTTTTTGCAATATCACTTCAGCATTAGCATCGACATTGCATCTACTTTCAACACCCATTCTTGTGTGTGCAACAATAGCATCAACTTTGCATTTTACATTTAGCATCAGCGCTTGCATTTTGCATTGGCATCGCATTTTCAACATTTGGCTCGGCATTTGCATGCCTATTAGTTGCACTTCGCATTTGCATATTTGCGTTTGGCTACAAGTCATAACTTTCGGTGCATCCACCGGATAAGTGACCTAATGCCTATAGCAAACATTATCTCCCACAGCCTCAAAATAAGGGTATCTTGTCAATCCTAAGCATTGGTCTTTGTTCCCTCTGTCCCTCAACCTCGCTCAGAGAGGGGCATCTGTAGACACCTTGATTTTAAGGCGGCTTGTTAATGGATCCAGTGTCGATGAATTCAAATCTTGCTTTCCCAACCAGAATCCTCCAAGTGCATCAAACTAACCTAGAGTTATGAACTAGACCCCAGAATTAGATCTAGCATCCTACCTAACACATTTGACCGATATAGCTAGATAGCACACCTTTTTGGTACATTCTTGCAGCACACTGATATGGCACATCTTATTGGAGCACTAAATAAGCACACCAAAGTAGAGCACTTACCTGGCACACCTATGTGGCACATATACCAAGCGCATCTTACTGGCACACCTAATTGGTGCACATAGATGGTGCACCAGCTCGATTTCAGGTCACTAGCTGTTCATTTGTCTAGCGAAACTCTAGCCATTATACCCATAATTTGCTATAACTTTCGCCTATTATCAGCGTAACAATCATATCTCTTAGTCTTAGGGGAGGTCTTTTGGTTTCTTGAGCCTTTAGAACTTCCAAGCACTCCCTATATAAACTCTTGATAGTCATTGGGAGAAGGGGTTGGAAGAAGAGAAAAAGGAAAAGCCTTTGCATCTAACAAGTACCCACGAGATAGCTTTTATCCAGAACCAAAAACTCCCACCCTTGGAGCAAGAGATCATCCACTTAGCATAGGGAAAAGCCCCCTCATCCACACCTTCCATATAGTTCCTACTTTTGCACTACTTGGAGGCAATTGGGAGGAAGGAGATCCCTGTTTTCTTCAGCCATCAAGGTCATCTCGAGCCACTTGTGGAGGAGTACAAGAGCACACCAACCGGTAGGCATCTAGACTTTCTCATAGCTTGATTTCCTTTCATGAATATGGGTTCATTTTAGAGAAGTCTTATATGATGAATATGCTGAATTTTATACTTGTTGGATCACTTTTTTTAGTGCATGATATTCATATGGATCATGACTTTTATGCAACTATACCAATCATGCCATGTTTTTTGTATTGTTGGATGAGCTATATGCTTGCCTTTTTGTCTCTTTTTTACTGAATCTTAGAGATATGCAATATTTGGTGGATTTGTGTTTTATTCAATAGGAATGGTTTAATGCATTCATTCCTCTTTTTGTTGTATGCATCTATGTTGTCCTTCTTGCATGTGTTTTGGTGCTGGCTTTGTGCATTAGTCATAGTCCCATGATTTTTTATCTAAGTAGGAATGTGTGAGGCTTCTTTCCCTTGAGCACAAGACCCATGTCATGGTGTGTAGACACCCCAATTTTCTGATTTTGCAGGATGGAGATGTGGTGGCTGAGCTCTAACCCTCATTAGGCCCATTTAATTCATGGAAGCTCACTTGGGCCCATGAAGGCCCGCATAGGCCTATTAAACCCTAATTGAGCTTACTTGGGCCCACAAGACTTGTTTAGGCCCATTTAGCCTTTCTTAGGCCCATTCAATTCATTAAAGGTTCATTTAGTCCATTTGGGCCCATGGGGGCCTACAAGGCCCATATAGGCCCATTAAGCCCAATAGAGTCCACCTTGGCCCCAAAGCCCATGAACAATTTAACCCATTTCTTTTCTTCCAATCCATATTTTATTTCTCCTTCTCCACATACATAAATCATTTACCATTTTTTTTTTTACCAAAATCACATAAGCCTCCCTTCTCACTGAACTCACTAATTTCTTCACCAATCTCCCATGAATTCAGCCTGAACCATTCTTACTCGCTAAGCTCAACCTCCAGTCCATCTCATCACTGGATCATCAGACACCCAAGCTGCCCCAGCCATTGGATCAGCCATCGCCGGAGGCACTGGATCGCCATTGATCCCTGTCGACGAGCAGGGGACAGATTGGAGCGCGAGGGGGACAGCCGTTTGCAGTCTGCAAGGCTGTTACGACTTCGGTTAGGAGTTTGTTATTGATTCTATTACGTGTCGAGTGCCCTATCGGAGTGGTTTGATGGGTTGCTGCTTGCCTATATAAGGGGAGGTAGAGGCAGTGAATTGTAGACTGAGAGCTGAGAGCAAGGGAAAGAGGAGCAAAGTGCCAGAGCCATCGCAGAGAGGAGCGACAGCCATTTCTAGAGCTCCGGCGAGGTGTAGAGTTTCTCCAGGTAGGGGTGGCAACAGGTCGGGTCTGGGTCGGGTCTACCTATATGCAGACCCAGACCCATCATATTTCATGGGTTTGGGTCCGGGTCTGGGTCTAGGTCTGAAAATCAAGACCCAGACCCAGACTCATGAAGATAATGGGTCTGGGTCCGGGTCTCGGGTCTAACGGGTCTTTCAATCTTTTCCCATTTTTTTTGAAAAAATTAACTTTTCATTTAAAGCAAAAACATTGTAAATAAACAATAGCAAGATTAAAATGTTAAACAATAGCACGTTGAACATGTTAAACAATAGCAATGCTAAAAGAAGATGATTTCATAAATAAAAAGATGTGATACAAAAGATACATGATAATTTGATATATTTTAGAACCTGAATCATGTAACATCCAGAAAATGCAACCATTCTTCACAAAAAATAACTACCAATACACCCATAAAGGAAACTAGACAACCAGTTTGTTAAAAAAAGACACAGTCAAAGAGTTCCAAACTTCCAATAACAAGAAGCTTAATACACATTTTTTTTTTCGAATCATAAGAATTCTCCACATATGATCTGTATATGTCCACTACCCGCAGACCTGGAAGTGGAGGCTCCTTGTGCTGTCTGTCGCCGGCCTGGAAGTGGAAGAGATGGCTCCTTGTGTTGTCTGTCGCCGGCCTGGAAGTGGAGGCTCGAAAAACCACAAGAGGCACATCCTTGTGTTTGTCCCACTACTTCAGAAACAACGTTCTTCAATCTTCATCCATCCTGTAGAAACATCAAGTAGATATCAAATAGAAGAAATGCAACACCATGACAAAATAGAATGAAAGAAATGCTAGTTGAGATCTGCTTAACAGAAGTTGAGGAAGAAGGAGAGAGAGAGAGAGACAAATCTGAGATCTACTTAACAGAAGTCTGAGATCTGCTTCAACCATTTATTCTTACTCTTACCCACTTCCCTTTCTTCTTATCCTCCTGCAGACGGCGAGACGGAGGAGGGAGAGGGCTGAGGGACAAGTCTGAGTCTGAGGTGGAGGATCGACTTTGTCTCTGAGGGAGAGGACCGCAGCCCGCAGACGGCGAGATGGAGGAGGGAGAGGGCTGAGGGGACAAACAGGAGATGTTGAATGAGGGGACCTCCGGGCTCGACTCTGTCTCCACAGCCGCAGACGGCGAGATCGACTCTGTCTCTGAGGTGGAGGGATAGCTGG
Organism: Posidonia australis; assembly: GCA_024699735.1. Lineage (NCBI taxonomy): Eukaryota > Viridiplantae > Streptophyta > Magnoliopsida > Alismatales > Posidoniaceae > Posidonia > Posidonia australis. Next base: position 9,560 of record JAMKQA010032392.1, read on the forward strand.
ATAGGGGACCTCCGGGCTCCAGACTCCGGACCAGGAGATGGAGGACGATTCTGTTGCCGTGAGTCTACCTTGCGGGCTTGTGGAATGCGGAGGGAGGCGGAGTGCTAGGGTCTTAGGGATTAGGGCACAGCCGCACAGCACAGGGGAAGTAACATATTATATATATATATATATATATATATCATAAGTTAGCGGGTCCACGGGTCTGGGTTTTTTTAGATCCAGACCCGACCTAATAAGTGAACGGGTCTAACGGGTTCGGGTCCACGGGTCTTATTATCAAGACCCAGACCCAGACCCAGCGGGTCCAGACCCACTGGTCTGGGTCTAGACCCGACCCATTGCCGCCCCTATCTCCAGGTCAGGTTAGCTTCTTCAGATCCCTCCTGGTCATTATTTTTGGTCCTCTAGGTTCTCCTTCTCTTCTTGGGGAGTTTCCAAGGGATCCAGAGTGATCCTTTGGCTAGCGGAGCTCCGCTGTGCCCCACCGTCGCCGTTCTCCAGCGATAGAGGTGGGGGGGGGGGGGGGTAAACC
>JAMKQA010032395.1:0-12882 GCA_024699735.1 Posidonia australis
ATATGATTATTTCTTAATGATATACTCAAAATGTCATTTCTGAATTATTTCTGAAATTCTATATCACTTAATCATAGATGCATATTGATAGGGGGAGTGTATGTTTTGTCAACATCAAAAAGGGGGAGATTGTTGAAAAATCTTATATTTATTTTGATGATAACAAATTTCATGTGATTAAATACAGGTGATCACATAAGACTATATGAAAATTCAAGTATTACATTTGTAAATCATTTATAAGATGTAATAATCATTTATTTGTAATCTTGATATAAAAATGTATTGATATGAAAAGAAAGAAAGGATTTGTAGTTCACATGTAAAACGGCATACCGAATATTTTCGGTATACCGATTAAGGAGAAATCGGCAAATCAAATGGAACACCGAAATTCAAAGAGAAAATGAAGCTGCAAGAAAACGGTCGACCGAATATTTTCGGTATACTGTTTCAGGAGAAAATGGCAGATCAAGCGGCACACTGAAGTTCAAGGACCAAAGGAGCATAGTGTATTTTCGACAGACCGAAATATTTCGGTATACCGATTTATCCCGACCATTAGAGATTTCGGTCGACCGATTATTTTCGGCATACCGAATCTTGTGTCAGTAATCGACAGATTTTCTAGTCGTTAGTCACACTTAGAAAAACTTGTAATACTATAAATTAAGGTCCATATGTAGCTCACAATTCACTGAATCTTTCATTGAGCTAGATACTATTAAGTGCTTCAAGTGAGTGTGTAAAGAATCCAATCAAAGCTTTGCTTCAAGCACAAAGAGCTTCAACATTCATTCAGTCAAGCAAGAGCAAGATCACAAGTGCTCAAAGTTCTCTCTTGCCTTCAAGCATTTTGAGGTTCTCCTGGAAGGAGAAGTAAATTGTGATACAAGTGTACAAACAAGGTAAATTTTTGTAGCTTGTAATATTCTAGTTTTTGAATATAAGGGTTAAGTCTCAAGTGGGGAACTTGAGGAGTGGACTAAGCCGGGGTTGGCTGAACCACTATAAAAATCCTTGAGTATTTGTGATTGAATGTTTTGTGATTAATCTTTAATATTCTCAAGTTTGCATATTAATTTTTAAAGACTAAATTAAAACCAGAAAATCTCTATTCGCCCTCCCTCTGGAGAAGCATTATAATCCTACTGATACGTCTCTTCACGATGTCTCTCGATGTTCAGTCATCCAAGTTTCCACCTGTAGGCTCAACCAATACCATCTCATATGGGGTATCCCGGTCTCTTTCAACCCCCCTCAACCTCGATAACCACAATTGTAACTGACAATTGGTTTCATTGAAGTCTCATATCCTTACCAGATTGTCGATACCAAACTCACGTTGCCCCGCAATCATACAAAATCCACTTTTCAAAACATGTTGTTTTCTTTTCCAAAACAATTTTCAAATCTTTTCATTACAGGAAAAAACATTCCATAAAACATTCTCCCACTCATAGGGAGATTCCATCGAAATCTCATACATCAAAAATCATTTGAAAACCATTCACATTTCATAAACATCGGACTCAAACCCAAAACACCTCAAATCATGCATTCTTTATCATGAAAATCATCTCCCATGATCCAAAATCTCATTATGTGGATTACTCTTAAACATAAGTCAAAACCACATAAAAACCCAACCACAAACATCATTAATCAAAATCCCATCATTAGGACTCTAGGCTCTGGTTTGACTTACCAAACCAAAACGATTGATCGAACTTGGGACGGACACCTAGAACGGTTGATCGAATTTCTGAACGATCGTTCAAAATTCCTTGATCCGAAAGACCAAAACATTTCAGTCGTCCAAAATCCCCTAATCTGGTAGACCAAAACATTTCAGTCGATCGAAATCGGCACCTAGGGCCAATACTGACAGATATTCAACATATCGAACCAAAAGGGCATACCAAATTCAATGATTTCATATAACTGCCCCCAAGCCCTCTTCGGTGAGCCACAAACCACACAAAAACCATCAAATGTAGGCCTCTAAGTCCACTACCATTTTGGACAAATTTCATTCAAAACCACACATCATAGCTTTCGAAATAAAATTAAAACCACAAAAAGCGCAATGATCAACACTATAGCACATGTTCCATAAAATCTCCAAAAATCAACAGTAATTTGCCATAAATCATGAATATGGCACAAATCAGTCCTTGGCATGTATTGCTACTCATTCATTCCAATTCCACAATTTTTGGTCATGATTTAATCCTAATTATCATGATTTCTACTCATTTTTCATCAAACACTTTAACAAAGAGCGAGAAGGATGCAAACCTTCTCCGACAAGCCATGCACCTCACCAGTGAGCTTTCCCCTCCCTCCGACACCCTTCAAGCTTCTTGATCCTCTAACAAATCTTTGGCACGACACACTCTCTATAACACCTATAAATTTATTTTGTAATTTTTTACATTTTTAATAAATTTATTTCTAAGTAGGTGTTATTGTTCTGAGGCTTGTTTGTGTGTTTTGTGATTCTGGGCTTGGGCATCGTGGACCAGCTTCTGTTTGTGTGTTCTTGTACTTGTTCCCATGTAGTTGGCACTGTGCTTGTGGCCCTGTGTGAGGGTCTATGTGGGGCCCATGTTTGTGGGTCGATTATTGTGGCTGGTGGCTAGCTCATGCTGGAGCCTGGTGGTTGTGCTCTAGGCGGTGTGGCTGGAGGGGCAGCTAGTGACGGGCGAGTGCATGTGTGTGTGCATGGTGGTTGGCCATGCGTGTAGCTACTCCTTCCCGAGCATATAAAGTAGCAGTTGGAGGTTTTCCCCGCACCTCACTATCCCATATTCCCCACCTTTCTCCCCTCTCCTCCTTCCTTCTCCTTTTCCTCCCTCGAGCACACTTCTCCTCCCCTTCACCTCACTCACTTCCTCGCTCCCACCCCTCACCTTCACCCTTTCCCTCCTTCCCTGTCCCTCCCTCTCCTCTCTCCCCATCACTACCGTTCTCCCCATTTTTCCTCTCTATTTTCGTCCTCTGTCTTGTGCGCTGGTGAGAGAGAGAGAGTGAGTGAGAGAGGCGAAGGTGGTCATGTGGCTTGACGACAGTGTGGCTGGAGCTCCGTAGGTCGAGAAAACTCCCAGTGACTCATGGATAGCTGGTGGTGGCTAGTTAACCGGAGATTGGGCATTGGGTCGCTAAAGAGCTCATTTCAAGTACGTACCTCAGCCTATGTTGTAGAAAGCATGAAAATAGTAGAAAATGATAGGAATGCATGATATATATATATATTTACATTCCTAGAATTTATGATGATCTATGATGGTATTTATGGCCATTTATGGCATTGTGTGGTTTTGGGTCGTTTTGACCTCTATGAATTCTTGAATTTGTTTCTCCTTGCATGGTGAATAGATTTTGGTTTTGTTTGTGTGGATTTAGAGTAGACTCAAGGGTCTACCATATATGTTTTAGTTGGACTTTGTGGTGTTTATTTTGAGGGTCTGCCTTTTGGTCCCACTTTAGGCGATCTTGTGAGTGGATGCCCAAGGCTGTTTTCTGGTTTCGCAAAAAACAGCATACCGAATCAATTCGGTATGCTGTTTTCCTGTCAGATTAGGCCCTCTGGTCGAAATTCAGTCGGTCAAACCTCCTCAATCTACCATTTTTGGCTATGAGTGTTGACCGTTGTGTCCCAGTTCGATCGACTAGATTTATTCGATCTACCGAACCAGGAACTTTCGGTCGACCGGTCTGGTTTTCGGTCCGCCATTTTGGGTGCCTGCACCTATTTCAGTCTATCGATTCTGATTGATTTTCCTATCCAGGAGATTTCGGTATACCGAGCCCATTTCGGTATGCCAAATCAGGGCCCAACTATTTTATAAAATGTGATTCTCGTGGGTTTTCCAAATTGGTTTGCTTTGCCTATTTGAAATGGGATCGTGGGCCATCAGTGGTGGTCTTGTGGGACACCTGATGTACCGTTTTATTGAGGTTTTTGAATAAGTTTCCAAAGATCTAAAATGATTTAAAAATGGTTTTGAAAGAGATGAGTTGGCCCGTTTTGGAAAATAATTTTCCTAGTTTTCTGTGTGCTGGCCCAGACATTGTGGGATCATATCGTCATGACTAGGGAATGTGATGACATTTTCGAGTGGTTGAGCACGTCTCCCTAATTGAGGTCAGGAACCAAGATACCTAAGGCTAAGGGTTGTTATGTCTTGGAGGTATGAGAGTCCCTGACTATCGTCTCGAGGCTAGGGTTATGGTTCGTGGGTTGAGGTGTCATGTAGCATGATGGGAAGGTATGATATTCTTACTATTGCTGTGAACACTGAGGCTCGGGTGTTGTCGGGTGTGGAGGTATGACACTCCCTCCTGAGCATCATGTGGAGGACGCCATAAGGAGGTGTACCCTGTGGTGGCTAGTGCGGTTAGAACACGTGCTTTGTAGCTGGCAGCGTCCAGAGAGACAAAACTACATTCCCAGAGGCGTTGTCTTTGTGAGGGTTTTATAAGTAGGAGAATCACGGAACGGTGATCACCCCTACACAGGGTGGCTTCACCATGGCAGTGCAGTGCACTTTGGTAGCTGCTTATGGCTAGAGTTGATTGCCTGGCACTGGACTACCCGACTTATTGTGTGTGGTTTCGGCTATTTAGGGCCATGTTTGCGGTTTTGTGCTAGTACAGCCATGTCTACTTGTAGATACCTCGATTTTGAAGTCACTTGGCAGCAGGCTCCTTCGGAAAATGCTCTGGTTGCAACCACCAAAACCCTAGCCCACACAAGCCTAGTTAGATCCACACTAGCCCACTCTGACCCAATTAAACTTAAAACCAAACAAATTAAATTAAATCCACTTAAAAGACTAATTAATCAAACAAATAAAACCCTAATCAAGTGAAATTCATTTAAATCCAATCAAAATCAAAGGAAAACCCTAAGTCCACCTAATAATCCAAGAAAACCCTAATTAACCAAGTAAACCCTAAACCCAATAAAAACCCTAATTAATAAAAATTCAAAATTTTAATTGAGTAAAAAAGAAATTAACACAATTTAAAATCTATTAAATAAGACAAAAACCCTAATTCAAGTCTTAATTCAAATTAAAACACTTAGAAATCCAAATAAATAAGTGAAAACCCTAATTAAAGTTTAAATCCATTAAAAATCCTAATTACTAAAATTCAAAACCCTAATTAATCCAAAAACCATAAATAAACACAAAAACCATAAATAAACATAAAAACCCTAATTAACAAATCCATAAACCCTAATTAATCCAAAAAATCCATAAATACACTCTAATTAAAACTCAAAATCCTAATCTCAAATCAATTAATAAAATCCTAAATCCAAAATTAATAATCACATTTAAATCACAAGACTCTAATTAAAACCCTAAAATCCATGAAAATTCCAAAAATAAAAGAAAACAAAACCTTAAATCGAAACCTAAATAAAATGCTTAATTAAATCAAGTAAAAACCAATGAAATCTAAACTTAATTTAATTAAATCAAAAATTTAAACCAACCAAATCAAATTTGGAAATTAATTCAAATAAATCCAAAACCAAAAAAATCAAGAGAAAACCATTTAATCCATTTAAAACCAAGACAAATCATTTAATTAAATTTCAAAACATCGAATAAAACCTTAATCAACTTAAAATATGAAAACATCCAAATCCCAAAATCAAACCACAAATTATCAAATTTTTCTTGAATTTAAACCTTAAAACAAAAGGAAAAGAGGAAAAAAATAAATCAAAAACCATGAGCCCAATAGGCCCATAAATTCTTAAACCACAAAACTTTAGAAACATGAAAAATAATTTCGTTGAACTCACTGCCGGCGACCTGTGATCTCCGACGCCATCTCCAGCGCCATCTCCAACGTCCAATCCCTGCCTCTCCAGTGCGTAATCATTGACGCCGCGATCTTCGAACTTGCCCCCTTGGTGGTGCGTCCGATCGAACGGCAGAGGTGACCCCGGAAGAGGATCCACGGTGGAGGAAACTTCCGCCGAAGTTCAAAAACTCCCACCGCCGATAGGGAGGAAAGAGGTCTCACCGACGACCCTAGTCTGACCCAGAATCGAACCCTCTCGGATCCAGCGATCGCGAGCCTCCCCTCCTGAAGCGATAGCATGAGACCTAGTCTCACCTCCAACGTGGAACCCGACCCCAGGAAGCCAGAACCTTAGCCACGACCACCAAGACATCTGTTGCATCCCGGAGCCCCCAACCTAGCCATCACCGGAGTCGCCTCTAGCCACCGCCGTCGAACGCCACCGTGGTCTGTGGAACAGCCAGCCAGGTAATTCCTTTCCCCTTCTCCCTTTTTTTCTTTGTAGTAGATACGTAGGAGAGCTTAGGATCCCTGGGCAGGCTGTAACAGAGGGCTTCTTCCTTTTCCTTGCCTGCCGTCGACCCACCTCCGGTGGTGGGTTCGAGCCACTAGCGGTATTCTTGGTCGTTTTGACCTTCGGCGAGGTCCCCCGGGGGCCTCCCTCTTCCGCTTCCCTTCCTCCTCCTTTCCTCTTTCTCTCTGGATTCACGTCACTCTAGGAGACACGCCCCAACCCAACGGCCACCGCCACTGCCGTCGAGGAAGCACCCGAGCACGCCAGGCAATCCCACGCCGCTCCGTTGCTCTGAGAAGCTCCTCCTCCACCCCATGAAGACGTCCGCACCACTCCGACGCCGCGTGGACCACCGAGGCTCCCCGACGACTTGCCGCAGTCCTCGCCTCCAACACAGAGGTGGGGGGAGCACCATCGATTGCCCCAGAGCACACCAACAATCCTCAAGCATCCACGAGCCTCAAAGGATCCCTGCCCCGTCGCCTGGACCACTGCCGTGTCTCGGTGACCCAACGCCGTCGTCGCCTTCGACGCAGGAATGGGGAGGGTGACTCCCTCGCGCGCGACACCTTTCCACGCCTCCAGAACCTTCCCCGAAGCCCCCCGGAGCATCCTCGATCGCCGCCGCGCCCAACCGCAGTCTCTAGACGCATCGCCGTGGCAGCCACCGTCACTAGAGACGAAGATTGGCGAGGGAGGTCGACGGCACGTTCCGGCTGTTGGGGGATCGATCCACGCCGTTGGATCTTCCCCATGCCTCCTCCTCAAGCTTCCCCCCTTTTCAGATCCTCGATCAAGCCCAGGAGAGGCCTGGATGAGCCTCTCAGCCGTCGCTGCCGACGATCTTCGAATCGTCGGCGGTGACCCCACTTTTTTATGTATTTTATTTAAGTTTTTTTTCTGTAAAATCCTTTAGTTTATTTAATTATTACAGGTTAGTCTTTTTTATTGCATATGGGTTCAAAAAGTTTTAGTTTAGTCCCTACAATTTTAAAATACCCTTTTTATTCTTTGTTTTCTCTGAGAATTTTGTATAAAGCCCCCCGAATAATTCATATTTTATTTATTAACACAATAATGCATGTTTTTATGACATATGGGTCCTTGGAGCATAGTTTCTTTACATTTAAGCCCCTAGCAATTTACATTTAGAACCCTGACGTTTCTGAAATGCTTTTTATCAATGAAATTTATAGTCTGAACCCTGAGTATTCTAAAAAGGTACACTGATTATCACTAAAACTGAGTTTGATCACATTTAAGTCCAGGAATTTATGTTTAGGTCCTTAAAGATTTCTGAAACACTTTTTCTCTATGAAAATTGTAATATGGACCCTGAATTCTTCAAAAATCACACTGTGCATCATAAAAAATGAATTTTCTTCATAGTTTTGTCCTGGAAATTTACATTTAACCCCCAAAACTTTTAAAAATGAATTTTGACTGTGAATTTTACATTTTAAACCCCAGGATTCATCATAATTATACTGATTAACCTAAAAACTCATTTTTTTATCACAATTAGGCCCCTGGAATTTTACATAAAAGCCTCTGAATTCATATTAAAGTATTCTTGAACATAAAATTTACATTTTGACCCTTAGATTATTTCTAAATTCCTCATTTAGGGTTTTGAAATGTTTTCCATCATATTTTGGGCTATTTTTCACCCTTGTTTTGCATTTAATCACAAAATCCACTTGCAAACGATGTTTTCACTGAGATCTGATCTTTTGCCCTGCATTTTAGTCGCATTTGCACTCATGTAAATTTTGCACTTTAGTCCCTGACTTTTCAGGAAATTATCCAAGTGCAATTTTTGCATCCTTGTGCCGCATTGACACTGGACCCATCATTTGCATGTTAGAATAAGGATCAAGAATATGTTTTTCATCCATTTTCTCGCTGTTTTCGCGAATTTTGCGTTTTAGTCCCTATATTTGCCATTTATTGCATTTACATCCTTTTGGTGATTTTTCTTCACCCTATTTCTTGCAAATGACATTATCCAGACATTTAGCATACCTTTTGACATATCTTAGGCCATGCATCGCACTGGCCAGGGAAAATAACCAAATTGCCCCTATGTCCTAATTCTTGAGCATGCATCTCGATCTTTGCATTTAGTCTTGCCATGACATTCATATTAGCATGATTAGAGTATAATCCAGGTTTAGCAAACATTCATCAAACCTTTAGCAAGCAACTGGACTAGAAAGACCGAGTTTCTCGGGCGTACGAGGGTGCCTAACACCTTCCTCGTGCGTAATAGGAATCCTTACCCATCCTTTAGTTAGCAGACATCCAGCCTTCCCATCTGCATCCCAAGCATTCAACCTTTTGTGGTTTTCCTCGTCTTTCCCTTAAAAGACTAGGTGGCGACTCCTTTTCTTTTTCTTTTATCCTATCCTTGCACCTTCGTCATCTTGGCATGGCTGTGGTCCTCCTCCCCCTCCTCCGGGTCGGCATGGTCACACTACTGTTTTGGCCGGTGTGGGCTGCATTTGCTGTAGTGTTTGGCCATATGGGCATGGTTTGTGAGATTTTAAAGAAAATAGTTTGTGAAATGAATTTAAAAAGAGAAATTAATTATGATTTTATTTTCCGTCGTTTTCGTGGGGTGTGTGTTAGGTGACTTTTGTCACTCATGCTTTCTTCGTGGTTTTGAGTTACAGGTGCAGACATGCAGATGAATTTTAGCATAATGCGTATAGTCTAGAGTCTTGTAGCCGCACACAGTTTCCTAGTAGTTGATATTTCTGTTTAGTTTTTAATTTCCTGTAATTTAATTTGTTTTAAATTATTATGGAGATTGGGACATTACACTCTCCATCGACCCTCACTTCTCTCTCTCAGCTCACAGTTTTCATCTGGTTTCCCTCTCCTCCTCCTTGCACTTGTGCCTCTATTGCCTTCCCCTCTCTTTATCTCCTTTTCCTCCTCTACCAACCTTGAATCCTGCCGGCAACCAATAGCTTTCCTTTGCTGGCATGGAGGAGACGGAATGAACGATGTAGGCTCATATGTGTAGAATGAAAGAAAAGAAGAAGGAGAAGAAAGAAGGCACGTGAAGGGCACTATGCTCCCTTGTCCATAGGCCAAACTTGAGTCCCACACACACACACACACACACGAGAGACACCATGAGCCAAAAAACCACCCAAACTAGGGAAACCAAGTCAACTTAGATACACACAAAGAGAGAACACACACATGGGCAGAAACACAACGAATATCCATTAATAAACCATATGCTTAAATATTATAAATATACATGGTTTACACAAATCTAGATAATTAGGCATAGATGTTGCAGTCCTGCAGCAAGGAATGCAACTAAAACTGCTAGTCCACGTATGCTAAACCCAACCAAACCACATGCTAGGCAAGAGCACATGCACACCAATATATCAAGAGCTTGAATGCAATAAAAGCACTTCACTAAAGCATGCATAAATCCTCTAAATGGATGTGTACCTTGCTTTGAGAACCCAACTCTTGCAAGGCACTTCCCCCATGACCCAAAGCTTCCTCCCTTGATTCCTTCGTGTCACACGATGTCCGGAGCAGCCTGAGGTCACATGGAATGCCACCTTCTCGACAACCACCACCACATGCATGAAGGAGTAGCTTTCAAGCACTCATGTACTCCTCCACCCCCTCTCTCTCTCTAAATTTTCTCTTGGAACCCCCTGGATTACCCTCAGCTTCCCCTAAGAAGAAGATGAGGAGGAGGAGAAGAGTCATCCCTTGAGGCATACGCCCTGATGCACCTATACATAGGTAGCTGAAATTTCGAGACACAATTTAGGACGTTATATGCGCCAATTCATGCATTTAATATAGAACACACTAAATGCTGTGTTTAATACCCTAAGATGCCAAAATTCTCTATACAAGTGTAGAACGCTATGAATACAGCAGTTAACATTAAATGCTCCATGTCTAGTGTTCAATACAGCAAAACTAGAGCACATTATTTCAGGTGTAGAACGCTTATAATACTGCATTTAACATTAAACGCATGATATTCAATGTTCAATAACCCAGATTTCCAAATTACTTTCTTGGCCCAAAGTACTGCCTAGATATAATATCCTGAACCTTAACCTTTCTGCTTAATCATGATTAATAATAATTAATTAATGATTAAGTAATTTTTAGTGAAAGTTGTCAACTATGATGTGTGGTGACCCATGAGTGTGTGGGGTCAAAGATGGAATAATGTTGAATGTCACAATGTCACTATGACCCCAATTCGTGAATTATTTCATGAATATTGGCCATTCAAAGTATTTCCTTCTTCTCAAGGGGTACTTGCACAAACTTTGTGCAAAAAATTCAATAAACAAATGCCTACATAGGAGGAGGTTGACTGTAGGGCATAGCTTGCTTGCACACATTGGAAATGAAAAGAGAAAGGGCGAAAAGAAAAGAGAGGATGAAGGCCGGAGCAAGTAGAGAAGAAGAGGAAGAGAGGCAGGGGAGACTACGACCATCATTCATCGTGTCGGCGGAAGGCCGCACGGTGGCCTTCCACAGCCACTGCCATCGCCATCATCACTTCCTGGAGGGAAAAAGGAAGAGGATGATGGCGGTGTCGACGGCCTTCCACCGCCACCGCCATCATCACTTCCTAGAGGGAAAAAGGAAGAGGAAGAAGAGTCAATGTAAAACAAAGGAATAGATGGCAAGGTACACGTTCCCCTCTGATCTCTTTCTCTTTGTAACTGGCTTAAAATCAAGTGGAATGAGTAGATTTTTGTTAAATCAATGGTGAATGAGTAGTATAGCTTAAGATTTAAGGGTTCACATTGATCCCATGATTTTACACTAGATTATCAATGGGTTTTTTCAAAATTCCGTAAAAGGTGCTACAGTTGTTTCAAGAGGGTCGTTGGCCTTCGGATTTTGTATCTTGAGTTATGCTTATTTATTTTTGATAAAACTTATCCTAAATGAAAGTAGATTGTAATACTTGGATGGGATTATTTTTGCAGGATTTGTGGTGCACTGAAAATGGGTCCAACAAAGGCCTTAATTTGGAAGACTTTGATTGTAGAGCCCACGGCTATTTTTCAAACAACAGTTGATTTGGCATACCGATTGAATTCGATATGTCCGACCAGGGATTTTTAGCATACCGTTACATTTCATTATGTTGATTTAGCTATCAATCTAGGACCAAAGTGCTAATTCGGTCAACTAACTGATTTCGATCTATCGAACCAGGCCCTAGACCTGTTTCGAGTATTCTAAGTGTTAATATATATATATATATATATAGAGTATAGATCTATTACATGCTCCCTCAAATCTCAAAACCACTTTTGTTCCCAATAAAAACTGGTTTCTGGTTTTTTTTTTTTTTGAAATTTAAAAATCAAATACACTCCCTCCCTTCCAAATCAAAACCCTATAATCTATTTAAACCAACCCCACCCCCAATCCAAACCCTACGACAGCCGCCCGCTCCTCCCCATCCTGAAGCCCTTCGGCCGCCGCTCCTCCAGCCGCCTCCACCTGCACCATGCAGTCGGGACTGCATCGCAAACTCCGGCCAAGCCCGTCGGAGGGACGTGATCTTGTTGAGGTGGGTTCTCACGGTCGCGACGTGGGAGGGGATCCAATCGTAGGCCGAGATCTGCCCGCCGTGGCGACCAGACGAACCCGTCGTCAGATCCGGCGGCGAAGCAGGTGGCGAAGGCGTCCGTCGCCTGTTGGATTGTCCCCAACCTGAAGCCCTCCCCCGAACGCCACCAAACGTATACCCAACTGGCCATGCCCGAGAAGCTTCCCAATCGTATACCCCGCCTCGAAGTCCCTGGAGTAACCGAAATCTGTCCTCTTCCCACACGTTATTGCCCTCCTCTCATGGGCCTTCTCTCTATGCTGCCGCTGCTGGTCATACGTGGAGGTGGTGTTGGTGTTGGTGGTGGTTTTCTTCGCCGACGCCGCTGACGACGACGCGGCCTTGTTGTGGGGGCTACCGGAGGTGCGAACGGTGGCGTTGTTGCTGTTGCTGTTGCTATTGGAGTCGCTGACTCAGTTTGCGGTGGAGAAGCAAGTACACATTTCGCCTCCCTCCTCCTGGTTTCAGGCTCCAAGTCGGTCACAACTGCTGGTTTCAGTCAGTTAGAGGAAGAGGAAGACTTTCCTCGAGGGAAAATGAAAGGGAAGGCACGAAATGATATCCCAGGCCCCTCCCTCCTCCCCCCTGCGGCCCTGCCTCTCTCTCTCTCTCTATGTTCTTTTCTTCTCCTCCACCCTCCTCTTCGGAGTAATACAATGGTTTGTATTACCAATTCAGTTGACCTTGGTAGGATGTTCTGTTATTTTTGGGTTGTTATGATGTTCTATGGATGTTGTTATGATGTTGTTATAATGTTTGAACAGATTGTATGGATAAAAAGTGAAATATTTAGGGTTTTTATTGTATCGATTTAGTTTTGTGTTACTGTTTGGTGTCCAAATCAGTAATACTAATGTAATAATGTAATTTTGTCGTAACAATTTAGTTTCGTGTTACTGTTTCGTAA
>JAMKQA010032399.1:0-11258 GCA_024699735.1 Posidonia australis
AGATTCACAAGTGTGTATAATTGAATATTTGACTTTTAATAACTACTTGTCATATTTTCTTAAGTGATTATTAATCTTCAATCACATTTCATTTGTTATCATCAAAACATATTAATAGATTTTTCCAACACAGGACTATGCTGAGAAGGAGAGGTAAGAGATGATCTCATCCACACATTTTTTCCAGCCTTAGATTGGGATTTGGGAATGGAGGGAAACTTTCCAGTATTTGGACCTCGCCATCCTTTGTAACTCTTAAAAGGCTTTCTAACAGGTTGAAGTTTCCTGGAAGAAGAGGGTTGTGCAGATTGCTTGGGCCAGGGAGGGAATGTTTTTGGTGCAGGGGGAGTTGAAGAGCATAAATCCCAACTTAGTCGGTATTTGATTGGATATACAGTACTCCCATAGGAAAAAAATCGAACATTTGGTATTTCTTTACCTGGGTTTAACTTAATCCTGACTCTAGCAAACCCCCTAAACTTTGGTCTGTCCAAAGAGAGATCAATTTCCACAAGCTCAGAAAAATTAGAGATTAGCCTGAGGATAACATCTACGCACCATAGGTGGTGGGGGATTCCTTCCAGCCAAATCCAGGTACCCTCCTCTTTCAAGGAGAGGACCGCATTGGAGCTAGGTGTCCAATGGACAAAAGAAGCTGACAGAGATTGAAGAGAAGAGCCAAATCTGCTCAAGATATCATTCTTATGCTTAATAGAAGGAAATTTTAACAAAAACTTCCCTGGGGAGAAATCTGAGACCTCTATAGAGACATGAGAGGGCCAGTTGTTGAGGATGTACTGGAATAGTATCTCAGAGGTAAGATGGGAAGCGTGGTCAGTGACAATAGCACACGTAGAATAGTGAATCGTGAGGTCACAGGAAGCTTCAGATGGGTGAATCAGGATGGGATTCTGAGGGGATAAACCAGCCATTGCAGTGTGGTCTCTGGGCTCCTGAAAGAAGTTGCAAATAGCTATAGAATGAGAGGATGCTTTGCATCTATAGCAACGACTCTTAAATCTACAGGAGTTCTTAAAATAACCCCTGAGACCACAATGAAAGCATCTATTGTTATCTCGGCAAAAGCATACCAGGGAAGAAGGCTCCTTCTTTTTCTTCTTTACCAGCTTCCACTCCGGAGAAGCACCCTCAAAAGAATGTCCAGAACTAACAGAAGAGGGGGAGGAAGAAAGGGCGACAAAACGCGAGCCACTACCTTAGCCAGAAAAGTCAGAAGAATGGTCAAAAAAAATCTCTGACGTAGAGATATGGAACGACAAAGAATTAATGTTTTCAAAAGAATGGGGAAAGTTACTATTCCCAGAGAGATGCGCATTTAATTCAGAAGAGACAGGGGAGGAGAATAAGGGAGAGATGGGCTGCACGTCTTCTGACGAATGAATCAGAGGTGGTCCCACCGAGTCGGGAGCAGGCAAAGCCTCCGCAAAATGAAAAAAATTACCACTTAAAACCCCATCATTCCCAGTATTAAAAATACTTAAAACCCCATCATCCCCAAAATTAGAATTAAGTGCCATCGTAATCACGGGGGGAGAGTACCGAGAGTACCCCCACACTGAGCCCGAGGTGACGGCCATAGCCGTCTTCCCCCTCACGCCAGACCTGGATCCCGGAGCATCTCTCCGAGAACCCACCGGCGAAAAACAACATGCCGACGATAATGGTGTAAAAACAGGATCTAAAGGAAGATCAGACAACCTATATGAGCAAGCAGCTCCAAAAGGGCAAGCAAAGAGCCCCCTGTCAGTATTATCATCTGAAGGTAAACCTTCCAAAATAATAGAAGCATGAAAACCATACACCTCAGAAGAAAAATGTGCAAAAGTCACTGATCCGAGAGGAGCGAAAAGATCCAAGCTCAGAGAGCAACTAGCCAACGAATATAGCCAGAGCGAAGCTAAACTCCTACTAACATACCGACAATCCACAGAAAGATTCACAACAACCAATGAATCAAGGCTAAAATAGCAAATATCACCATAAATAATCGATAGAATCCCAGATCTAACAGATCGAAGGACCTCGAAGGAGAATCTACCCCGTCGGGACTTCGCAGGAGGACAAGAACTCCACCGACCACAAAAGTCCGAGACAGGAAGAGGAAAGGGGGAAACTTTCCTCTTCCGACTACCTTGAGACAGGGTAGTCGACGGGGAGGGGGAGAGAACAGTTACCGATCGTCGGCGCGCTTTAACAGACAAAGGGCTCCCAGCAAGAGCCACACCATCCGCAGGGTCCTTGCACGAGCGAAGGTTGTAGGATGATCGCCCAGAGGGTCGACGATCAGGCGCCATCGAAAAGGGGCTAAGCACACAGCACTAGGGCCCAGAGAGTCGCACAGCTTATCGTGAGAGCAGAGAGTAGAGAGTAGAGAGCAGTTGAGTTAGAGCTTCAAGACAATGTATTTGTTGGAAAGGATTCCCAACATAACTCCTGTAATATTCAAACTTGAGAAAAGGATGTAAAACTCATTTCTTCTCATCAACTCAACTACTTGAATTGATTAAAGATTTAGGAGGTATTGTCATCAATGATGATGTGTAAAAAGTCATTAATTTGTATGGTTGATGGTTGGACTGAGGTTCCAGGCTAGAGTTATATGTCATTGTTATTGGTGTGGTGTTGGAGAAAATGCAACCTGAGGGTTGGTGATTGTCGTGGCAATCAAGCAGGGAGGAGAATGCTATAATCATTGGGTTAGGATTAATATTGCAACGACCGTGAGAGAAGGGAACAAGAGGAGGAAGGCATAAAAAACGTCTGAATGGAGGGAACTGTTCCAACACACATGAAAGATTTGGAAATAAAAAATTTCAAAAGAGAACAAAAGTGTTAAAAACCGAATGCATAAGATAATGGATTTACATAATTTTTTCTCTCATCGTTCATGAGATACAAATCCAAAAAGGGAATAATACAATATAATGTCCATAAAAGTTGAATTCCCGATCTCTCGTACAATCATAAAAAGACTTCACCGCTAGACCAAGTAATTACAGAACTTCTTATTTTCCTGACTAATAACTTACAAAATTAACTCTAGGATAACTTATATACAAAAATAACTCTAGGAAATTTCAAATACAACAACAACAACAGCCAAGTCAAGCACAACAAGCTAGCGATTGCGTTTCGTTATTTGCTTGCAAGTTGCATACTCTTTGGTGTGGCCATGAAAACGAATGTATCCGGAATTTGCTTAAAAATAAAAATGATCAGAAGGGGCTGGTTCGAACACGAATTCCATTATTCTTCCAAGCTCATCCCAGTTCACGATATTGGTAATCTCTTCTGTTTCCGAATGGGAACAGCTTTCACGTGAACTTGTCAAGGATGGAGTCTCGCACACTTGTTGCTTGACATCTGTGGGAGAGGAGTTAACCACGTGCTTCTTCTCATCTTCTTCGGTGGCAGAAGTAGTGGTGGCCTCTAGATCAAAACTATTATTAGTCTTAGAGTCGATATTACTCTGTAATCCACATCTGGGTCCCGCATTAATACTGTGAATGTGCCGACTTTGTGTTTGTTTCATATTGGAAACGTTTCTCTTGAAGATTCGGCATATTGTCCATACTTGCTGCAGTATCATGTGAATAGGTGGTTGTTCAGTACACATAAAGTCAAAACGTAAATCAGGCAGGAGAAATTGGTACGTACTCATTCTGCATGAGTTGAGTATATATTACCAGAGGAGGCGTGGAGCTCTATTGGCAGAAACATGTTAGTAACTAGTTTGTGTACGTGTTAATAAGCTGGTGCTTGAAAGACTAATTTTGTAAAGGAACACTTTCTGAATGGATCAGAAAGTAAATCTCTGCGTAATCTATTATTTTGACCACTTCGAAAGGGATTTTCAAATGTAGCCGAATTTATCAACGATGAAAGCAAGAATGTCTTGGTTTTCATTTGTATTCATTACATTTGCATCATATTATTTTCCCTGTATTCAAGGATATAATTCAGAATGGACCATCGAAATGTAAACCTGAACTTTAAAATTCAAGCTGTTCTAAACAGAATCTAGAAATTACAACTTCTCTCGTAGTTTAATATTCCGCAAAAAACTAGTTTCTTGTAGGAACAATAGGAAAAAGATTAAATAGAAATTGAATATAATTTCATAAAAAAAGGGGCTTTTTCAAATTTTCTGCCTTACTTTTAAAACAATATATTTTTAAAAAAAACAGTATTCTTGCCTCTGAAAAAAAGGCGATTACCAAGTAAATTTGTTGCGCATATGATTTACCATTTGAAACATAACGTCCAAGTGGATTAGTCGCAAAAAAAAAAAAAAAAAAATGAAACTGCAACGAAATAGTGAATGAAATCTTACAGCTTCTTCGTATATGCCACTGCTGACATCGTCTCCAGATTGTTCTGGTGGAAGGCGAAACTCATGCATCATCCAATCTGTTTTTACGCCCTTTCCGGCGCTTCCCCGGTAGTAGACCAAGGATTTCTTCAGGCCGATGCAGTCGTTTCTCCCGGTGGAGGACCAGACCTGCTTGTCAATACCAGTGGCCTTCCAAAACCCAGACCCAGTAACGCGATTGGGACGAACACTGTTTCGGTACTTCCTGGCCCTCGGGCAGAAGAAGTACCACTCCTTCTCAACCCCAACAGTGCTTTCTTCAAGAAATCAGCAACACATGCAAAAAGATAAGTGAATTGTTATTCAAACGGACAACATGTATGTATACTTTCATGATAAATCTCATTTGAGACAGTTACTCATTATCAGTTGTATCAACATGAGCAGTATACAACCACTAGACTAACGGGCAAAGCCTCCTTATGGACGTTTGTAAGAAGACAATAAAAATTCCATGTAAACCATATGTGAGTGTGTGTGTTTGTGTGTGTGTGTGTGTGTGAGAGAGTGAGAGTGGTTTGTGTGCATACTTGGGAGATCCCATGGGTCATATTTGTAGATATCAATCTGCTTGATGATATCAAGGCCAATCGGTTTGTTCACAACCTTTCGCCGGAGATAGAATCCTACAAGTTCTTCGTCCGTGGGATGAAACCGGAATCCGGGAAGTATCATGTTGTGTTCTTCTGCTTCTGCTGTGGTCTCTCTTCGGTGATCTCTTCTATTATTCATGATCAACTCCTCCATCACAGTTGTCGATCTTGTTCTGGGAAACACCTGCTAAGTATATATAGGGAAAAAATTCTGCTGCAGCGGACCGCTAGGATCCCCGCCGGCAGCAACTTCCCCCGTCAATTCCGTTTTGTATGTCAGGGCCCACACCCACACCCCACGCCACACACCCCCAACAACCCCCTACGTTTGTCAAGGGGCCGCACGGGAGGCCTGGATCTCATGAATTACGAATTCTCTTTTCCGGAGGCACAATTAGAATCCTAAGGACTAAGGTCCATGTAAACAGACCCTTAGCGTTTGAATTCCTCGAAAGACGGCGCAAAAATATTGTTCTTTTATGTATGAACGTCCTCACTTCCCTGTCGCGTCCCAAAGTTAAATATGCTTGCGACGGATTTGAATTTAAGCAAGTATGAACAAGGAAGGAAGAAGAACCATGCTTATTATTGACGTGACCACTAATTATGTTAGCTTTCTGTATTGCTTTTGTATGATGGCATTATTTCAACCGGTACATTTAACAACTTTTAAAAAAATTTATCTTTTAACAAAAAGCTGCTACATTCTAATTGTACTTCAACTATATACTTAAAAATTAAGATGTACATTCGTTGATTCAAATTATTAAATCGAACAAAATTGAACCCAGTTTTATGGTTTGATTTGATTTTACGTAAACAATGGTTTAGTTTGCTTCAAGAATTCTATAACTCAATAAAAAATGATTTAGTTTGAGAAGTCAATTTAGCTAAAGCAAATTGAATCAATATATATTCATAAATGTCTACATCTATATATACATATATATCATTAAATATCTCAAATATAAACATGAATTTATATTTTTATTCAAGTTAAACTTAATCAGAGACAAACAAGTATAGTTTTAGAATATTATTATATATTATTTTTAATATTACTTTAAAAACTATATTTTATTTTAAGAAAGACGTAACATGCGTAATCATGTGTTGTATTTTAACTAATTATTAATCAACATTTTAGTTTCAATAATTAAATAAACAACAAACCAGTAACTAGACTAAACCAAATCAAAAACTTAACAATTTGGTTCGGTTTAGTTTCAATAATTAAATGATTCGGTTAATTTGATTTCAATTCCTTCCAAATTGATTACTACGATTTGATTTGTGGTTTTATCTAAAATCGAATCAAACCAAATCATATGCATCCTTACTAATAATGAGTAACAACCTCCTCAAACACTTCATCTTGCAGTGCACTATGTATTTTGAAAATATTATCCATTTTTCATTTAACTCTCTATAATTAATTATAACTCATATATACACAAGACCTATTAGATTGGGATGTATCTATGGTATCCACGTGAATACCAAAGAATTTGATTGGTATTGAAAATTTTTAATTTTGATCATTTATTCAAACAAATAGAGGGTGAAATTTATAGTTGTAAATAAATAATTGTAACTACTAATAGATAGTTATAACTTTGTAAGATAATATCATAAATACTTTATAATTTTCTATTTAATTAAATACCACTTCAAATAATTAGCATTTGCTTATTACCAAGACGCCAAAGTTGAAGACATGGAAAAGATTAGCTCATCTTGAAATGACGTTTCTAGCGTAATGTATCTTGACTACCGTTTACAGAGAAGAAGAAAAAAAAAAAAAAAGGTAATGTACTTGTCCTGGAACGGGTCATGTAATGAAATTTTAGAGACAAATTTAACCCGACCCACATTTAAAATTTCGTATACAACGTAATACTCACAATCACCTGTGAGGTACTTAATGCTTATTGTCGCCATGGATGTACACGCGAGCTTAGAAATTTCCTGGAAATGTTAGTTTGACTCTGTCTGATGGTGAAGGAAAGAATCAAATCCACGAGACCAAGAAGAATCCAAAATAGGATTCATTCGGTGAGGCGAGGAGAAAGCGAAAGAAAAGATAAGCATCACAAGACTGGTACAGTGGTAGACAAAGTCCAGAAGGTGTTATTTTCTCCTTTTTTTTCTTTCCGTTGAAGATACGGAAGATAGATGTAAAAATATTCGACTGCAATCGGATCATGATGTGCTCTTAACTGTAGTTAAATTTAAAATAATTAGTTGAATATAACGAAGATAGTTATTGAAATGTTCAACTGCGATCGGATCATGATGTGATCTTAACTCACCCGACATGTGCACTAGACATCTTTAACAATTTAATTAAAAAATATTATTTTAATAATAGATTATATTTTCTTGTGATAGCAAATATAATAATTAAATATTACGTAACATTTCACAGTATATGTAAATCAAGAATACTGTAGTACAACGGCAAAGAAAAGTTGAGACCTTGGGAAATTAATAAGTTTATTTTAGATGATAATTGATTTGTTTTTTTGATTGAGATGCAGAAACCCCGATTTGATGTAGAGAAAGCTGTTACAAAGGCAAGGCAATAAATAAGAGTTACAAAAGCATTCTAAGAAACCCAAATACACTAAATAGGTCTCCATGTAGTTCAAATATATCTCTTTAATGATTGAAGTGACATTAATGAGTCAATATTCATTATTAATGAGCTTTTAATGTTTTTAAATAAAAAACCATCTATTTGTGATCTTCAATTATCAAGAAGAACAATATACATGAGCAATTGCCTTTTCTCATTCATTATCTTACATCTAATACAACTTCGTTCCATTTTATATGTTCTCCATCATTTCATTTTTAGAAAATTGATTTAAACTCTATGTATTTGCTTGGAATCTCATATTTGTTTCATTGCAAAATTCGAATTGCAAAAAGATGAGAAATAGAAGTTTAAAATTAATAAACATGATTATATGTATTTTTTTTTTTGTTAACGATTGAGATAGATGTTATTTTTTCGGCTTCAATGCCAGATAAGAAATATAAAGTTCAGTAATATTACAGACCCTTAGGCTATACAGCCCCCAAAAATCCATATTGTTCCATATAAAATACCATATTGTTTAGAATATTTATCAAAAATGGGACGAAGAAGTATTGTATCAAAAAATGTATTTTTCTATATAGGCCAACTTCCTTCATTCATTCATTCATATCATCCTGGACTGCCTCTCCTGTTGGTGCATGGGAGGAAGGAAAAGAAGGTGGTGCAGCAAGAGGCTCCTCAGACTGTGGTTTCATTGCAGATACAAACTACAACATTTCTTCTTTCTCGAAACCTGGTACAAGATTTACCACTCAAAATTACATCAAACATATAATATCAGTAATAATCCCAAAAGCTGACTTAGTAATATTGCGAAAGATCCTACAATTTCTCTCTCTCCAAATCAACCAGAGAATGATCTGGAGTAACAAAGTCCACCCAGTAAAAGACAAGTAATACTTAAGATCAGGGGTGGAGAGGAATAAATCTGCAATTGATAAAAATCTAGGATGTAGTTGAGAGTTCAAGAAGAACCTCCAAATTTCCCTAGCAAAAGAACAATGAAGAAACAAATATGTATTACTTTCAATGCTAACAGAACAAAAAATACATAATGGGGATCTAGTCCATGCTCTTTTTAATAAGTTTTCTTTTGTTAAGTTCCTATTTTGAATGGCTAACTATGCAAATAACTTAACCTTTAGGGGGGAGTGACTTTTCCAAATACTTTTGAAAAAGACATTGCGCAATCCTCCATCATTTATAAGATTATAGGCAGCTTTCACTGTGAAGGTATTAGTGGGAGTCCAGTGAAATTCATCCTCACTAGAGTTCAAAGATAAAGACTGCACAATAGTAACAAAAGCTTCCAACTGTAATTGAAGCAAGTTGGAATTGCAGGTATCACAGTGGAATGCTTGAAATAATCTGTTGAAATCCCTATTAAACAACTGCATAGTTCTTTTGATTGATGCCTTTTTAAATCTCGCAATACTATATAATTCAGGGAACAATAAACAAAGAGGAGTGTCATTGTACCATGATTGTCTCCAAAAAATAGTATTAGAACCATTATCCACTGTAACCTTAGAGAAGCAAGTGAAAAAATTGAATCCCTTTTTGATATGTCTCCATAAGGGAGAACAGGTGGATGAGAAGTTATTCAAAATAGCCCCAGGGCCCTTGTATAAGTATTTAGCCTGAATGAGAGATTTCCAAACTGGATTGTTATTACTTGAACAAAATTGCCAACTTAGTTTAGCTTTGAGGGCTACACCAAAGCTCCTAAGATTTTTGATCTCCCAACCTTTTTTTTTTGCTCCTACAGATATTGGACCATTTGATAAGGTGTATTCCTTTGTTTGTAGATGAATTGGCATTCCATAAGAAATTGCTTCTTAAACTATCCAGTTTTTTCTCTATCTTCATGGGCATATGAAGCACAGACATAAAGTATGTAGGTATTGCTGATAAAACCGCATTGACCAAAACTAACCTTCCCCCTAAAGATAACTGCCTGGCCTTCCAGGATGAAAGTTTATTGGTAACTTTCTCAATCACAGGAGCCCAACTATTACAATTTGCTTTTTTATAATGCAAAGGCAGACCTAGGTAGGTAATGGGGAGGTCAGCCTTGACACAACCCATAATATCACAAGAGAACAGTAATTCATTTTGGAAAACCCCCACACCAGACAATGAGGATTTAGAAAAATTAATTTTTAACCCAGAACAAGTCTGAAAACAGCATAGGATTCTTTTGATATTAATGAGGTTTTCAGAATTATCAGGCAAAAAAAGTAATGTATCATCTGCATATTGCAGATTAATTATAGAAGGACCCCCATGAGGGAAGGTAATCCCATAAATCAAGTTGTTCCTCCTTGCAGTCTGCAACATGACATTTAGGACATTAGAAGCAATGATAAATAACAGGGGGGATAGAGGATCACCCTGTCTTAATCCATTGGCTGCCCCAAAGAATCTTTTAGGGGTGCCATTAACCAGTACAGAGAACTTAGCAGAAGATATGCACATATGGATCCATGAGATCCATCTTTCTCCAAATCCCATTCCAGCCAAAGAATCTAACAGAAAATTCCATTTGATGTTGTCAAAAGCTTTCTCAAAATCAATTTTCAATATATAACCCTTGATTTTATATGTTTGCATATAATGTAATGTTTCTTGAGCCACCAAGAAACAATCCACTATGGATCTCCCAAGTAGAAAGGCATACTGGGAAGAATCCATCACCTTATGCATCATGGGAGCCAATCTAGCAGCCAAAGTTTTGGTAATAATTTTGTAAAGGCTGTTTACTAGGCTAATGGGTCTAAATTCCTTAATTCTATTAGCACCCACTTTTTTAGGAATGAATGCCAGAAAGGTCTGGTTGATTGGAGCCAGAAAGCTGGGGTCATAGGCAGCATGGAAGGATTGGAATACAGATGTAATGTCATACTTCAGCACCTCCCAGAACTATTGGAAAAAGGGCATAGGAAAGCCATCAGGACCTGGAGATTTTTCTCTAGCCAAATTGAAGACAGAAGCTTTTATCTCTTCTTCCTCAAAAGGAGCCTCTAACAAATCAGGAGTTGGTATTTTAGTATCAATTAGGGTGTCCCAACACAGATTTTGATGAGGACTGGGGCCCCTATTGAAGAGCAGAGTGAAATGCTCCTCAATGACTCTGCTAATCTCCCTCTGAGAGAAGCAAATGTTGTTACTAATTAACAATGAGGATATGGAATTTGTCCTTCTATGGCTTTTGACCATATTGTGAAAGAAGGAGGTATTAAGATCCTCCTCCTTCAACCACAAAATCCTAGACTTTTGCCTCCAATACAGCTCTTGTTCTTTAAGTAAATCCAGATGTTCAAGCCTCAGCTCCTTTTCTGAGCCCAATTAATGTTAACACAGTTTTCAGCTTAAATATCTAAATTCATAACTTGAGCATCAATAATTCTAAGTCTGCTGGCTCTGATCCCCTTTATAGGTGTAATCCATTGCTTAATGAAAGATTTTAGTTTCTTTAGTTTAAAACTAAACAGTGAGACTGGAGTGCACATGGATAGATGGTAGTCATGCTGTACCCAGAATTCTTTAATTTGTGTTTCAAGTCCATAATATAAAAGCCAAGATTTGTAAAACCTAAATGGGTGTGGACCCCAATTAGGTGCCAAAGTGTCAAGTAAAATTGGGATGTGATCAGAGATGATCCTTG
>JAMKQA010032402.1:0-13052 GCA_024699735.1 Posidonia australis
CAATTGTGAGTGGTCCCAAATCCTTCTAATGTTTGTGGACCAACATCATGACCAAAAATGATCTGGTCAAAGTTTAAAAGTCGATTAAAGACTTGCTCTCCCGACAACTTAAGAGGTGAGTTGGAAAGTTGGACCTTATTCTTCTTAAAAGCTTGTTGGAAAGATCTTTTTCTTATACATTTCCACTTTTCTTTACTAATGTTACCGTGATTAGGGGTAACAAAGCACACAAGCAATAGGCGACGACATCCTTTCCCCTACCTCCCTGCACTGCTGGGGTGAAATTCCCCGTGCGGGATTCCACTGCCCTAGTCAACCGGCCTCAATTTCTTTCATATATGCACGGGGATACGTCTTTGTCTGATGCTCCATCGGTGACCCGAACAACTAGGTACAATGACCCAGGCTCAGCCTACACCGTCGGTGACCCGAACAACTAGGTTCAATAACCTAGGCTCAGCCTACACTGTCACGAGCTCGGTGACCTGAACAACTAAGTACAACGACCCAAGCTCAGCCTACACCATCTCAAGCTCGGCAACCACAATCGTGTCTAGAAACTGGTTTCATTGAAGCCTCATACTCTTACCACGTTATCGACACCAACTCTCGTGGTTCCTTAACACATTATTAGTGTTCCATTTTCAAAACTCTTTAAGCTTTTCTTTCAAAACCATTTCCAATTCCATTCTTTTCCAATACAGGAATCTGTTTTCCATGCAATACTTGACCTTCTACTGGGGTCCCAACTCAATTCATTTAAAATAATGCTTTAAAAGTCATAATTTGGGTCTCATGCACAAAAACCACACATAATCAATTATTTTACTCATTTATAGGGTCAAAAACCCAAATCATGCCCAAATCCACTTATTTGGGTTCTATATTCCTCTATGCCATTTGCATGGGGAAAACACCACTAGCACATGTTCATTGTTCATTTAAAACCTTTTATTTCCATTATTTGTGCCCATTTATTCCCATGGGCTAGGGGATGAAAACGGCAGACCGAATTGGGATTCGGTATACCGAAAATCACTAATTCGGTATACTGAAACCCCCTATTTCGGTCGATCGAAAGATTTCGGTCTACAGAAACCAATGATCCTAGCTTAATCTGTCAGGATTTTGGCATACCGAATGGGTTCAGCATACCAAAATCCCCGCAGATAGGGCACACCCCTGTTTCGGTCGATGAAAATCTCCCGAAGTGGGAATCTCGATCGGACCTCCCAATCACACATCACAAAATACCAATAAATCATGGGGTGTAGACCATTGAGTCTACTTCAAAACCCCTCAAACCATTCCTCAATCCATTAACTATGTGATTCATACGAAAATCACAAAGGAGAAGAGCTCAATTTAACCTACGGTAGCTTACATCCCAAATCTCGTTTAATCTTACAAATTTTTCATCCTAACCGCATGATATCTATGTTTTTATGCATTCCAACTCATTCTCATCAATTCCACTATTTTCTACGATTTTACATGCATTTTATCTCTATTTTCATACATTTAACATGATCTACTAGAAACATGTAAACGAGCAAGGAGAAGGGCCGCGTACCTCGAGTGGCACTCCGGCGATCTTCCTCACTCCCCAGCGAGTCTCCTCTTGCCCTGACGAAGCCTCCTCCACCGACGATCTACACCAACCATCTCCTCCTCAGTTGCGCGCCACTCTTCCTTTTCTTCTCCTTTCTCGGTTGCCTTCCCTCTTCCCACTTGCCTCCGCCTCTCTTTATCCTCTCCTCCTTCCGCATCACATCAGTCGTCCATCGCATCGGAAGTGACGGCGAGGCACGGGCCGCTGGCTAGTGGTGCCACGGGTGGAGAAAGGGGAAGAAGAGGAAGAAGAACAAGACGGAATGGTGCGGGCTCGTGAGAGAGAGAGAGAAGAAAAAGAGAAAGAAGGAAAGAAAAAGAAGAAAGACAGGCATGCAAACCGAGACGACTGTGCATCCCCAAACTTGACCCCTCATTGGTCCCAAATCACAAGGAGGTGCACAGAAAGCCAACCACAAGCTCACACAACCAAGAGACAACAGATTATCCATTAATAAATCATTTACACAATATTACAATTAATTACATGGTTCACAATTAAAATGGATAATCAGGCTCAAATATCACATCCTACCCCCTTAAAAGAATTTCGTCCTCAAAATTCAGCTCTAATAAAATAAGTAGGGGTACTGTCTCTGGATGTCCACCTTGCGCTCCCAGGTAGGCTCCTCTGTACCATGGTGTTGCCACTAAACTAACACCAGTGGAATCACTTTGTTCCTGAGGACTTGCTCTTTTCTATCCAGTATCTAAATTGCATTTTCAACCATAGGCAGATCCTCTCACAGCTCCTCTGGTTGCACTGGTATCACTTGGGATGCATTGGCCAAGCACTTCCTTAACATAGATACATGGAAGGTGTTATGCACACCCGCCAACTCTGGAGGCAGATCTAGTTTGTATGCCGCCTCACCAACCCTTTTGGTAATCTGGTACGGTTCGATATATCTTGAGCTCAACTTGCCTCTCTTACCGAACCGCATCACACCCTTGGTTGGTGACACCTTCAGGAATACAAAGTATCCTACCTCGAAGTCCAGAGGTCTCTGCCTCCTATCAACATAATTCTTCTACCGGCTTTGGGCAGACAACAACCTCTTTTTGATCAAATCCACCTTGCCCTCGTACTACTGTACGATTTCAGGCCCAAATAACTGTCTCTCACCCACCTCACTCCAGCAAGTGGGTGTCCTGCAGGGTCTGCCATATAATGCCTCATATGATGCCATACCAATACTAGTGTAGTAACTGTTATTATATGCAAACTTAATCAGAGGTAAGTGATCCTCCCAGCTACAACCAAAGTCCAAGGTGTAGGCCCTAAGCATGTCCTCTAGTGTTTGGATGGTCCTCTCTGTCTGGCCATCCATCTGGGGGTGGAAGGCAGTGCTAAAATTCAACACCGTCCCAAAAGCCTCCTATAGAGCTCCCCAGAATCTCGATGTAAATCTTGTGTCTCTGTCAGACACAATAGACATTGGGACACTATGCAACCCTACAATCTCAGTCACATACAACTCTACCAGTTTTGCCAAAGGAAGATTCACCCTCATTAGCAAGAAATGTGCCGATTTCGTAAGGCTATCCACTGTCACCCAAACTGTATCATTCTTTCTTCGGGTTCGTGGCAAACCAGTCACAAAGTCCATCGACACATTTTCCTATTTCCACACTGGAACGTCCAAAGGTTGCAAATTCCCTCGGGGCATTTGGTGCTCTATTTTCACCATCTGGCAGGTCGCACACTTCGCCACATACTCAGCAATCTCCCTCTTCATCCCAGGCCACCAAAAGTTCCTCTTCAGGTCATTATACATCTTGGTGCTTCCTAGATGGATAGTGTATCTGGAGCGGTGAGCTTCATCTAACAAATTGTTCTTGATTTCTTCTATTTGAGGCACATATAATCTCAAATCATATCTTAACCCACCGTCTACCCCAACTGAAAAATGAGAGGCATTACCAGCTTCTAGCTTCCTCTAGATATCTGACACAAAAGAATCATATTGTTGAGCTGTGACAATCGCCTCGATCATCTTTGGGCGAATAGACAAATTAGCCAGCACCACACTGGCAGGTCCCTGAGACTGTCTCCGTGGCCTACACTCCACCAGTCCCTCTAACAATTTCCATTCATGGATCATCAGACTAGCCAGGACATGAGTGCATCTACTCAGAGCATCTACAACCACATTCGCCCTCCTTGGGTGGTAGGACAAACTAAAATCATAATCCTTAATGTACTCCACCTAGCGCCTCTGTCTCAGATTCAAATCTTTCTGAGTAAAGATGTACTTCAAACTCTTGTGATCTGTGTACACCTCAAACTGTTCGTCGTATAAATAATGCCTCCAAATCTTCAAGGCAAACACAACAGCTGCCATCTCTAAATCATGGGTGGGATAATTCTTCTCATGATCTTTCAACTGGCCCGAGGCATACACCACTACCCTACCATGTTACATCAGCACACACCCCAAACAGTTCCATAGGCATCACTGTAGACCGTGAAACCACCACTCCTAGAGGGCAAAGTCAAAACTGGGTTGATACCAGAGGAGCCTTCAATTCATTGAAGCTCTCCTCGCACTACCAATCCCTAGAAAAGTGCATTTCCTTTCTAGTCAGTCCAGTCAATGGTGTAGCAATCTTGGAGAATTCTTGGATGAATCTCCTATAATATCCCGCTAGGCCGAGAAAACTTCTAACCTTAGTTACTGTCTTCGGTTTGGTCCAACTACTTATAGCTTCCACTTTGGCTGGATCTACCTTGATGCCTTCTCCTGAAATAATGTAACTAAGGAAGGACACCTCTTCCAGCCAAAACTTGCACTTGGAGAACTTGGCATAAAATTGATGCTGCCTTAGCGTCTCCAGTACGATCCTCAAATGCCTCTGGTGAGTCTGAACATCTGGAGAATACACTAGAACATCATCCACAAAGATGACCACAAATTGATCCAAATATGGCCTGAACACCCTATTCATCAGGTCCATAAAAGCAGCCGGTGCATTCGTCAACCCGAATGGCATAACCAAAAACTCATAATGTCCATAATGGATGCGAAAGGCTGTCTTCTGCACATCTGGCTCACTAATCCTCAACTGATGGTATCCAGATCTCAAATCTATCTTGGAAAACACCGATGCTCCCTGCAACTGATTGAACAAATCGTCGATCCTAAGCAGTGGATACTTGTTCTTCACAGTGATCTAGTTCAACATCCGGTAGTCTATACAGAGCCGAATTGAACCATCCTTCTTCTTAACAAACAGAACCAGTGCTCCCCAAGGTGATACACTGGGACGAATGAACCCCTTATCCATCAATTCCTACAGCTGATTCCGGAGCTCTCTTAACACAGTAGGTGCCATCCTGTACAGAGCCTTGGAAATAAAACCTGATGCCAGCACCAGATCAATCACAAACTCTACTTCCCTGTGTGGTGGCATTTTTGGTAATTCTTCTGGAAAAACATCGGGATATTCCATCACCATCGGCAAGTCCTGAATCTCAACCACAGGTGAAGTAGAAACTGTTACACAGGCCAAATAGGCCACACTACCTCTTACCAAATGATGATAGGCCTTGAGAGCAAAAATCACTTTTCTAGGTCCACCCGGTCTGGTGTCCTGTACCATACACCAGCCTTGGCCTGGATACTCTACCAGAACTCTCCTCTTGGCACAATCTATCATGGCTAAATGCTGTGCCAGCCAATCCATTCTCAGGATAACATCATAATCCTGCATGTCCATCAGGATCAAGCTGGCCTAAAAATTCCTGTCCCCCAGTTGAATATCAACCGGTCTCAAATATCTCCACACTAGACAGTGTTCTCCAATTGGGGTGACCACATCTAGATGGAATACCAACCTGGCTGGCCTAGTCTCGATCTCAGAGGCAAATGACTCGGAGACAAAAGAAAATGAACTCCCAGAGTCAAACAAGACTCAGGCTATTCGATCAGCCACAAGAAAAGATCCTATAATCAACACACCATAATCATAATCATAACAAGAAATAGTGTTAAGTACACATAGGATCTATTATTATTACAGGACAAGACTTAATTAATGCAGCCACGCTAGTTCTCACCTTCTACCACATCTCCAGATGGACCAGCATCTAGGGTAGCAATGGAGAACACTCTCCCCTTGGTAGGCTGACGTGGCACATCTCCTGCTGGCTTCGGCTGACTGGGACAGTCCTTTTGGTAATGCTCGGACTTCCCACAGTTTTAGCATACTACACTATCTAAATTCCTCTGCCGGTGCCAACACTGCGCTGCTACATGCCCCTTCTTGCCACAAACATGGCACAGTCCCATCTGTGGGCCGCTGCTGGACCCTACGTGGCTGAAACCCATACTCTCCTTTCTACTAAATGTAGGTCGTTGCTTTTGCTTCTTCTTAGAGCTACCAGAACTCCCAAAACTTGGCGCTCCAGTCACAGACAGTTGAGAAATGGAGGGTCGAGAGACAGACTTTCTCCCTTTTTCCTTCTTGGGATACTCCTCCTGGAACAGCCTACAATCATCCTCATAGCGGCTTGCAAGCTCAACAGCATTCGCTAAGGTCTGGCATCTAAACCCAATAACTCTGGATCTCAGCACAGGTTCAGTCCTTCCATGAACCTCTTGGCTTTGTTCTTCTCAGAAATTACAGTCTGAGAGAATTGCTCCAACCGAAGGAATGACGACTCATACTCAGCCACGGTCTAGCTCCCCTACTTCAAGTTCCTGAATTCTCTGTCCAGCTTGTCCCTCTCATGCTCAGGGAAAAACCTCTCATAGAATAGCTCTCGGAATTCTTCCCAAGAGATCAACAATAGGTTCGCATTTTGAAATTTGGTGCGACGCACTGTCCTCCACCACTGATCCACAGCACCCTTGAGCTGAAATGCCGCGATCCAAACCCACTTCTCTGCTAGACACTCGATCCCTTTTAGGATCTTCTCCACCTCCAGGAACCAAGCCTCACACTCCTCTGGTGTGCCGCGCCCATCAAAAGTCGGCGCGCCTAGCTGGAGGAACTGCTTAATCCACGGGTCTCCCTTCACCTCATCTCAACTGCTGCTGCCGAAGGATTGGACAAAACCCTACATCATCTCGCCAAACTCTCGTCTCATGCCCCTCCATGCACTACCCTCTCCCGTTTCGAAGTTAGGTACAGGAGCCTTGCTACGACTGCGGCCTCAGCGACACATCTTCCTACCAGCACAACAAAACCCCACAATCTAAAAATTCAGGTGCATGACTTTCTCTTCTGCAGTCCTAGGGAGCCACTAGACCAGACATCACCAAGCCGGTTCACTAAGTGTAACCTTAGCTCTGATACTACTCTGTAACGCCCCGATCCCGGGCACGCTACTAAATCAGAGTATCATAAGCATAATTAAACTAATTACAGAAACATTAAATAACTGTAACTAAGGCTCACCTTCAGGATCACAATGGGCGGCTAAAAGCTCCAACTCCTGCACTGGAACTCGACTGCACGCTACTGCACCTGAAAACCAAACAAAGCACGCGTGAGTGACATCTAAGTCACCCAGTACGCGCCCCAAACACAAAACCACAAAAATCTCTGCAAAACCATTAAAACTCCGCTTTTAATTTTCAAAGTTGGTTTTCTTTTGAAAACCCGATTTTAAAACACCCTTTTCTTTTCATTTAAATCACTTGGGAGTTTGTTCCCAATTCCATACCCTTTTCAAAACTCATCTTTTCTTTTCAAAACATTTGGAAACCATTTTTCCAAAACATGCCCTTTTTCAATACTTGGGAATTCTTCCCAAAATCACCATCTTTCTCAAAACTCATCTTTTTTCTTTTATACTTTCCAAAACCTTTTTCATATTTTGGAGGAAATCACATTTTTGACCAAAACCAGCCTAAAACACATTGCCTCTCAGGGCTCAAAACCAAAACTGAAATCATTGGCTGGTAACTGGTTAAACCACAATTCTTATTCTTTTCTAGGATTTTAGGACTATTCACAAGTCCAATCCTAGCCAAACCACATTTATTTTCATTTCTCAATTCACATTCTTTTTCTTATACATTTCCACTTTTCTTTACTAATGTTACCTTGATCAGGGGTAATGAGGCACATAAGCAGTTGGCAAAGACATCTTTTCCCATACCTTCCTGCACTACTGCGGTGAAATTCCCCATGCGGGATGCCACTGCCTCAGCCAACTGGCCTCAATTTCTTTCATATATGCACGAGAATACGTCTTTGTCTGACGTCCCATCGGTGACCCGAACAACTAGGTACAATGACCCAGGCTCAGCCTACACCGTAGGTGACCCGAACAACTAGGTTCAATAACCTAGGCTCAGCCTACACCGTCACGAGCTCGGTGACCCAAACAACTAGGTACAACGACCCAAGCTCAGCCTACACCATCTCAAGCTTGGCAACCATAGTCGTGTCTGGCAACTGATTTTATTGGAGCCTCAAACTCTTACCACGTTCTCAACACCAACTCCCGTGGTTCCTTAACACATTATTAGTGTTCTATTTTCAAAACTCTTTAAGCTTTTCTTTCAAAATCATTTCCAATTCCATTCTTTTCCATTACAGGAATCTGTTTTCCATGCAATACTTGACCTTCTACTAGGGTCCCAACTCAATTCATTTAAAATAATGCTTTAAAAGTCATAATTTGGGTCTCATGCCCAAAAACCACACATAATCAATTATTTTACTCGTTTATAGGGTCTAAAACCCAAATCATGCCCAAATCCACTTATTTGGGTTCTATATTCCTCCGTGCCATTTGCATGGGGAAAACACCACTAACACATGTTCATTGTTCATTTAAAACCTTTTATTTCCATTATTTGTGCCCATTTATTCCCATGGGCCAGGGGATGAAAACGGCAGACCGAATTGGGATTCGGTATACCGAAAATCACTGATTCGGTATACCAAAACCCCCTATTTTGGTCGATCGAAAGATTTCGGTCTACATAAACCATTGATCCTAGCTTAATCTGTCAGGATTTCGGCATACCGAATGGGTTCAGCATACCAAAATCCCCGCAGACAGGGCACACCCCTGTTTCGGTCGATGAAAATCTCCCGAAGTGGGAGTCTCGATCGGACCTCCCAATCACACATCACAAAATACCAATAAATCATGGGGTGTAGACCCTTAAGTCTACTTCAAAACCCCTCAATCCATTCCTCAATCCATTAACTATGTGATTCATACGGAAATCACAAAGGGGAAGAGCTCAATTTAACCAACTGTAACTTACATTCCAAATCTCATTTAATCTTATAAAATTCTTCATCCTAACCGCATGATATCTATGTTTTTATGCATTCCAACTCATTCTCATCAATTCCACTATTTTCTAAGATTTTACATGCATTTCATCGTTATTTTCATACATTTAACATGATCTTCTAGAAGCATGTAAACGAGCAAGGAGAAGGGTCGCGTACCTCGAGTGGCACTCCGACGATCTTCCTCACTCTCCGGTGAGTCTCCTCTCGCCCTGGCGAATTCTCCTCCACCGACGATCTACACCAACCACCTCCTACTCAGTCGCGCGCCGCTCTTCCTTTTCTTCTCCTCTCTCGGTTGCCTTCCCTCTTCCCACTTGCCTCCACCTCTCTTTATCCTCTCCTCCTTTCGAGTCACGTCGGCCGTCCATCGCGTCGAAAGTGACGGTGAGGCACAGGCTACTGGCTGGTGGTGGCATGGGTGGGGAAAGGAGAAGAAGAGGAAGAAGAAGAAGATGGAATGGTGTGGGCTTGTGAGAGAGAGAGAGAGAGAAGAAAAAGAAAAAGAAGGAAAGAAAAAGAAGAAAAGACAGGCACACAAATCGAGACGACTATACATCCTCAAATCGGACCCCTCATTGGTCCCAAATCACAAGTAGGTGCACAGAAAGCCAATCACAAGCTCACACAACCAAGAGACAACAGATTATCTATTAATAAACTATTTACACAATATTACAATTAATTACATAGTTTACAATTAAAATGGATAATCAGGCCTAGATATCACATTATGTATCTTGAAATGATATGCAACAAATAATTATGCATAGATAAGTTGTTCTTTATACTAACTATATGTTCCAAAATGCTAGGAATCAAGTAGAACAATACGTACCTTTTCCTCCAGCAATCTTCAAAATAAATTGACAAGAAATAAAAATGATCTTCAATGCACCCTATATGATGTATGTCCTTAAGAATAGGTTTTTTCTTTGTCATGAAAGAATTTTATTGAATTCAAGTTTATACTTGACTTTTAAATTAATGATTGAGAAAAAATAGAAATCGAAACAAAATATAAACCTTAGATCAGGATTCTAAAAAAATCCAAAAAATATTTGAATTTAAAATATAAACAGAAATCCCTAACTTGGGCGCCTAAAAGGCGTTGGAAATGCAAACTAGCGCCTGAGAGGCGCTACTCCTTCCTTGGATCTGATTTTTTTTCTCACCTTTTGCTTTTCTGGATCTCCAAGAAAATGTCTCTGAAAACAAGGAAAGTGCAAGTAGATGTCCTTGACTTTTTTTTAAACAAATGAAAAGAGAGAAATGATCGACAATAAATCAATGTTAAAACACTTTTTCCCAGCAACAACATCAAAAACTTGATGTAAACGGTTTACTTAACCGCAAGTGCATGACATACTATGTAATACGTATGCAAGTACGAGTCGATCCTACAAAGAAAAATATTTAAAATAATGATTTATTATCAATTATTAAAGAAGGTTTGAAAGAGATGATGATGGATTATATCTAAAGTTAATTAAAAGGAAGGAATCACAAAGTGATTATCAATAATAAAAGTACATCTAGAGTTTCTATTCATTAGATCATAGTGGATCATATAAATATTTAATTCATCTCATCTTTTGCAATAAGTTCTAATTATTAAGGATTATTATTAAACAAAATAATACATGAAGGTGAAAGACCTATTATGCAATATCAAGATCTAACACGTCAATAACGAGAATAAATCATAAAGAAACATAATTCTATAATGATCTATCAAGATGTATGCTAGCATAATATACCAAGATAAAAAGATATATGCAATGTTTCTTATTTCTGTACAATAATCATGAGGTATAGATCATGAGAATATGTGATTAACAATTATTTATCGAAATATAATTGCAAAAGTAGATAATAAGAAAGAGGCAATCATCATGAAACAAAAAAAATGAAATGAGATTAAATATTACAATTATATCCTAGATCTAACTTCAAGAACCCTAAATGTAAAGAGAGATTTAGCCTAGCATGATAACACAAAGTATTGAAATAAAAGATGAAGAGGGAAGAATGGAAGACATAATTAAAGAAAAAGAAGAACTTTTATTAATAAAACCTAATATTACACTAGAAGAGGAGAGCTTTCCACCATATAAAGAAGAAGTCTAAACCTAGAAGGTGGAAGCACTCCCTTAGATCTATACAAGGAGTCCTTTTATAGACTTATAAAGATGTGTTAATGTTGGAGACAAATCAGAATATAAAATTTGATTTTTTTTTTTTTTTTTTTGAATATAAGATATTTACAAGTGAGAATCACATCTAGAGAAGATTGAGTCAAAAATATCTAGAATGGACACCTAAGAGGTGTAGGATTGGCATCTGAATACTTGTGAGGCGTCTACGTCATTCTAGATT
The DNA here is from genome assembly GCA_024699735.1 of Posidonia australis. Lineage (NCBI taxonomy): Eukaryota > Viridiplantae > Streptophyta > Magnoliopsida > Alismatales > Posidoniaceae > Posidonia > Posidonia australis. Next base: position 11,254 of record JAMKQA010032402.1, read on the forward strand.
TCCTCTAACTTCTTCCACTTGTTAGATGATATTTTCTCTAATTTTTTAGTACGTGAAAAATGTGCATTTGATCTCCTTACGTTGCTTTAAAATTTTTCATACAAAAATCTTCTCTTTCTAGCACAATTATTCTTTTCTCCTTTGTTTTTCCTAGATTCTTTTTATATCCTCAAGTTTCTGCAAAATTTACATAAAACACCTCGGGTAGCATTATTTATATACAAAATAAATAAATATGGAAATAAAATATGCATAAATTATGAGTTAATCATCAATACTAAACTTTTTCTTAGTATTACTATTTCAGTTATCAATTATTTCCTCCTTTTTTACATTACATTACTATCATAATTACTACAAATATTGTTGACCCTGAATTGTTATTGAAAATTTGATAGATACATATTTCATGATACTATTTCTGTTTATACAGTTTCGTTTTATTAAAAGTTTCGACTTTAGTATTACTATTTTTGCAGTAATTGAAATGTGTGTTGTTTCTTCCACGCAATATTGTACCAAACCTTTTCTTAGAATTACTGAAAGTGTTAGTATCAAACCTTTTCTTAATATTACTATTTCGAATTGTATGGATCATTACAAGTGGCGGGAGGCAGTGGTTTGGTGGTGGTGTGGCTCATTGCATGTGGGTTGAAGAGGTGTAGAAGACGAAGGGGGAGGAGAGTAGAATGGGCATTACAAAGGGTGATAGTCAGCGTTGAATCAGCTTGTGGGGAGGGAGAGGAGATTGAGTGTTGCGAGGGGGACGAGTAGCGCTAGACCAAGCCCGTGGGAGGGTGGCACATAAAGGAGATTGGGTGTTGTTGCATCACATAGAGGAGTATTTTTTGGAGAGAAGGGGGGACGATGGTGACTTCTCAGTGTGCAAGCGAGGGGAGGGTGTGGAGGTGCTATACGGGGGACGACGACAACTTTAGCGAGGGCCAATAAGGTGGTTATGGGAGGGTTGCAGTGGTGAGGATGTCGTGAAGGAGGAGGGGTTCTGTGGCAGTGGCTTCCACAAAAGGGGGTAGCAGTGGCGTAGCTTCCGCGAGAGACGAGGGCTGTTATGGTCAACGGATCGATGGACTCTATGGGAAGTGTGTGCGACGTTGGAGGCTCGGCTTTCACCAAAGGGGTTCTGTTGCAGTCAACGAATCAACAAACTCTACAGGCAAGGGGTTGGGGGACGTGGTTGGTGGGGCTTTGACTAGAGGTGGCTAAATAGTACATCTAACATAAAAATAGGATGAAGTTGCGGAATTTGAATTTTGAATTTCAAAATCAAATATCAAATTTGTTTTTCGGAAAGTGGTTCTTGGTTTTGATCAGGGAAATGAGCATCATGATGTTACTGATGAATGGTTAGGATTAAGCCCTACCGATAGGTAAAATGAGGTAACAAGTATTAGATTTTACACACACATACACACATATATATATCAGGGAAATGAGCATCATGATGTTACTGATGAATGGTTAGGATTAAGCCCTATCGATAGGTAAAATGAGGTAACAAGTATCAGATTACACACACACACACACACACACACACACACACACACACACACACACACACACACACACACACATATATATATGTATATACACATATATATATATATATATATATATATATATATGTATATACACACACACACATATATATATATATATGTATATACACATATATATACATATATATATGGGGAAAGGTTCAGATGAGGACATGTCCTCTTTTTAGCATTTTAAGGACAACTTCATATCTCAATATTTAACCATTAAATTAAAAATCTAAA
>JAMKQA010032403.1:0-10426 GCA_024699735.1 Posidonia australis
CTGGATCTGGTTGGGAAATGTGTTTTGGGAAAAATCCCAAGTTTTGAAATGGAATTGTTTTGGAAAAGAGAATGAATTTCCAAAAGGGTTTTGAAAAGAATGTTTTGAAAGGAAAGTGGTTTTTGAAAGAATTTCCACATGTTTTGAGAAAGGGGTAAGACTGTGGCTTTTGAAAAAGCCTGGTTTGGGATTGAGGTCCCAAGTGGTGATTTTGTAGTAAAAGGAATTGATTTTTGGGATTGAAGTCCCAAGTGTTGATTTAATAAAGAAAATGATTTTTAAGGAAGCAAACCAAGTTTTGCAATGATAGGAAACATGTTTTCTTTTGGTTTTGTTGTGCTTGCTTGTAGTTGTGTGTTTTGGGGGCGCGTACTGGGTGACTTAGATGTCACTCATGCGTGCTGTGTGTTTTCAGGTGCAGACCGCTTGCAGCCACGTTCTGGTGCAGGAGTAGGAGCTTCTAGCCGCGCATCAAGATCCTAGAGGTGAGCCTTAGTTACAACCCTTTTGTTCTGTAATTTGTGTAATTAGGCTTGTGATACTATGTTTTGGTAACGTGCCCGTGTTCGGGGCGTTACACTAGTACACCTTATGAGTTGTGGACTGGATCAAAGCCCAATTTACATTATTTGAGGAAATGGGGTTCTGTAGCTCATGTACTTATTCCTGGTCAATTAAGGGATAAGTTAGATTCTAGAACTTTGAAGTGTACATTTATAGGTTATTGTAAAAATTCTTTTGGTTATAAATTTTTCCATAAAGAAAAGGAAACCATTGAATATAGTTATGCAATTTTTCTTGAAAATTTAAAAGAAAAGGAAGAAAATGAAAATGAAATAGAACCACTGCTTGTAGTAGGAGATAACTATTTCAATGAAATCCCGGAACATAACCCTATGATTGAAGGGGAACAAAATATGGAAAACATGAATGAACCTATGGAAAATATAGGGGAAAATTAAAATGAGCCTGTAATTGGAAATGATAGAATAATAGATCAAAATAAACAAACTCAAGATGAAATTGAACCGGTAGAGCCTATTAGCAACAAAAGAATAAGAACTCAACCTGCTTGGATGAATGATTATCACTTGTATTCTTGTGAGTTTTCATGCTTAATAGAAGATATAGAGGAAAATCACATGCAACCCGTGAAATACATAGATGCTATTGAATCAAACGAAAAAGATTTATGACTTGAGGCTATGAATGATGAAATTGATTCAATGAAAAAGAATAATGTTTGGGAATTATGTGATTTACCTAATGACAGAAAGACCATAGGATGCAAGTGGATATTTAGGAAAAAACTAAAGGTTGATGGGTCTATTGATAAATATAAGGCTCGGTTAGTTGCTAAAGGTTATACACAAAAATCGGGAATTGATTATCAAGAAACATACTCTCCGGTAGCTAAGTTCGCATCTATAAGGATTATATTGGCTTTCGTTGCACATTTGGACTTGAAATTACATCAAATGGATATAAAGATTGCATCTCTAAATGGTGATTTGCAGGAACAAATTTACATGTCACAGCTTGAGGGATATCAGGTAAAAGGATATGAAGACAAAGTGTGCAAATTAAATAAGTCAATATATGGTTTGAAACAAGCTTCTAGACAATGGTATCATAAATTTCATGATGTAATTGTCGAAATGGGATTTGTTTCAAATACATTAGACTATTGTGTATATGTTAGGAAAAGTGGGAGCAAGTTTATTATATTATCCTTGTATGTGGATGATATTTTACTTGCTGAAAATGATACTGACATGTTGAACAACACAAAGGAAGAACTTAGCAAAAGGTTTGAGATAAAGGACATGAGAGATGCATCTTATGTTCTTGGAATACAGATCCTTAGAAATTAGGGATATGGAATACTGAGTATAAATCAAGAAAGATACCTACGTACAATACTGAAAAGGTTTGGAATGGAAAATTACTCCTCAGCCCCTACACCATATGTTTTTGGGAAAAGATTAAGTAAGGACCAATGTCCTAGAAAGGGGAAAGAACCTTTAAGAGCATCTTATGCCCAAGTGGTTGGAAGTTTAATGTACGCTATGTTGTGTACACGACCAGACTTAGCATATGTTGTCAGCAGGTATCAAAGTAATCCCGGAACAAAACATTGGGAAGCTGTAAAACGGATAATGAAATATGTGAAAGGAACTCTGCATCATAAGTTGACTTATCAAGCGGATGAGCTTGAATTACTTAGTTATACAGATGCTAATTTGGGTGGTGACAAAGATGATGGAAAGTCCACTTCGGGACATGTATTCATCTTTGGAGGTGCAGTTGTATCTTGGGGAAGTAAAAAGCAAGGATGTGTAGCGAAATACACATAGGAAGCTGAATATGTGGCATGTAGTGCAGCTGCATCACACGCTGTTTAGATCAGGAGATTTATAAATGATTTAAATCTTAACTTGATAATTGTTCCAATAGAAATGTATTGTGATAACCAAGCGGCAATAAGTTTGGTACATAGTGGTGTAAATACAACAAGAGGATAACATATTAATATACATTATCACTATATTCGTGATATTGTGAAAATTGAGGAAATAAAACTGAGTTACATACTCACATCAGATATGATTGCTGATCCTATGACAAAGGGAATTACAACAGAAAAATTCATTAAGTTTGTGAACTTAATGGGATTAGGGAACATTTCCATAGATAATGGAAATGAAGAACATTCTCATGAATAGTGGGAGTGAAAAATTGAAATTATACACTTCACGAATAGTGGAAGTGGAATTGAAGAACATTCTCATAAACAGTGAGAGCGGGAATTGAATTTATACACTTCATGAATAGTGGAAATGGAAGATTAACATCTCCTTGCATGGAACTGGTGCGTGGTCTTCATAACCAAGTGGGAGATGTTAATTGGTGGTCATAAAGACCACCGTTACAGTCAACGTAGGACAATGGATTTATTGGCCGGAATTATTAGGTTTGATTCCCTGGAATTAATGGTCGGCGTAAATTAAGGAGCCGTTACAAAGGGGCGGAGGGTGGTGGAGGTGGTGTGGCTTCACTATAAATACACAGGCAAACAAAGGGAAAATCATCGAACAATAGCATACCTTGCTTCCTGGTTTTTCTCCACCATGTCGGAGCCCCCATCTGACGACCTTCACAATCATAGATTGGAAACCACATGATTGTCATCTTTCTTTTTAGTTTTCAAGGAAATCATAAAGCAACTATTCAACTTTCAAGAAGGAAAAAGATTCTGGACATATCATGTTAGAATGTAGGAATTGCATTCGTTTTAGTGGGTTGAATTGGACGACTTTGAACTTGACAATCTTCCAGTTGAGTTCACCACAAATGTTTAGTTTAGATGAAGATATAACACAATTTGAACTTCCAAAATTTTATGGCCCACTTCAACTCCTTTTTTAATAAATTATGTCCAAAGTGATTGACTTGAAAGAAATTGAGAAGCTAGAATCAGAAATACCTATAATTCTATGTGAAATGGTGAAGACATTCCAACCTTTCTTTTTCATTGAAACAATGCATTTGCCAGCTCATTTAGCAATAAAAGCTAAACTTGTTGGTCTATCATTAGATGTATCGAGGTATCTCCATACTTCAAAGAATTATGTCAATAATATGAATTGGCTAGAAGGTTCAATAGCAAAAGGGTATTTAATAGTGGAGTGCTTGACATTTTGTTCACAGTATTTGTATAAAGAGTGGAGTGTAGGCAAGCAACATTAGTTGTTGGATGTATCCAACGGTAGAGGGAGAGGGGCGGGGAGGCAATGGAGGCGAAGGAGGAGCGAAGGTGGTAATGGCGAAGGAGGCAGGCAACATGGTACACAAGGGAGGTCATTGGTACATGGGAGAGCCTGAAGGAGGAGCAACGATGATGGCGACAACATAGGAGGTAGGCAACATAGTACACAATAAAGACGTTAGTATATGAGGGAGCCTAAGGGAAGGGGAAAAGGAGGAGGGGCAGTGACGATAGTGGTAGTGGAGGAGGAGCACGTTGGAGAGATGGTAGTAGTGGAGAGGGGCAGGGAAGCGATGATGACAGCATGTGGGGAGCAATAAGAGGAGGACAAAGGTGGTGGAAGAGGAGGAAGAGAAAGAGGAGGAGCCAGAGGATTTTAATGTCATAGAGAGGAGAAGAGGAGGAGGAGGTAATCTCAATCGTTGATTAGGTGTTTACATGAAAATTCGTTGTAGGCACCTACATATGTATTTTTGCCTTTGTATAATGTTGAAAAAAAGTTAAAACATTAAGATCACAGTATAGATTCACTACTACAAAATCCAAAAATTATAAAGACAACTCATGGAGAACATACTAAGGAAATATTCTCGCTAAATGCCGCTAAATGTTTGCAAGGGCATTTAGCGGGGAAATGGTGAAACGATGTCCTTGCTACATTTTGGTGATAACATGTCATCGCAAAGTTCTCATTAATATAACTTAAAAGATTTCACCTATGGCCTTTTCCCTTGCTCTTGTCACCCCACCACCAATGACTCCTACTACTCCCCTGCCACCTCAAATACTATCTCCTTAGTTACCACCACCTCCTTCTTAGACACTAACACCCCTAGCTTCATCCTTGATGTCGATTGTGACCTTTGTGCCTCTCTGCCCTCTCCACCTCCTCCCCTCAACCTCTACACCATCCCTTTTGCCACCACCATTGTTGAGATCGCCGCCACCTCCTCCTCTACCTTGACGCATGACACCTCTCATGTCCTCCTCCTCACATGCCAACTCCTCTATCGTTGGTTAGTGTTACAAGGAAGAGAAGAAGAGAAGACGTGTCTCCTCTTCTAAATCTACAGGTGGTCCTTTCTTCTTCGTCTTCTTCTTCTTCTTCTTTCTTTTCTTTTTCTTCTTATGTTCATAGCTATTATTTTTTCCCCTTTTCACATAATTGTCCTCTACAATTTCTAGGATCTCCACCCACACAATTTCACGCAGGCATTTTTTCCCACACGAAGTGAATTTTTATTTCCTATATGATTAAAAATGCCAACTCCCCACCTTTTTTTTTAGCACACCTCCCAACCACTCACCCCAACCCACCTCTCCACGCGCATGAGTGTGCGTGCGCGCGCACGCACACACACACCATCCCATTGCTATTTTCTGCTTGGGACTTGAGCCCACATAAGCTTTAGTCAACCTAAAGTTCTGACTTACATTATAAAAATGGTCACCATGGCAAATATTCAGATATGAGTCACGTAGCTTCGACTAATGATAACTATGTCTAGAACCTAATAGCATACCTTCTGCTATGACAAAAGGATTTGTTAATGGGGATTAGAACCATGGTACATGAATGTTTATCTATAACAAATAGTAGAACCTTTCAATCCTTCTATAAATGGAAATTCTAGGAGTTACCTTCTTATTGTTAGAAATTTTTAGGTAAACATCAACAATAATATGATTAAATGTAAAATGATGTGAATAAAAATAACAAATATTCAATAACAAAGAGAAGAAACAAACATGATCTTAGCTTTTAGCGAAGTAGGATGGATTCCTTAACTTGAAGAAGAAAATTCGCCTTCATGTACTAAAATTTTCCGATTTCTCTCTAAGGATATGATACCAAGATCTTCAAATGTGCAAGCTATTTGAGATTTTCGAATCGTATTGTAGTGTCATATGCTAGAGAAAAAGGAAAAGGAAGAAGAAGAAGTAAAAGAAATTTTTCTCTTGGAAAACACAATAATGCTCTATATAAAGGAGAGAATATACATAATTGGTCAAAACTATTCCCACCACAATAGGAAACAACATAATGCTATAATAAATGATATACTAAAAGGTATTAAAAGATGTTTTGAATGGACATTACATGATAATATAATAAATGATACATTAAAAGGTATTAAAAGATATTAATTTCCATCACTTATATCACCCTTACATTCATATCTGGAAATTCTTTGATGAAACAACATTGAAAAGAGTGTGCTCTAGTGTCATGGCATTTTACATGCAGAAGAAATTTCACTTTAGGTGGGTTGATTCCATTTGCACCCCACTTTTTATAGAATATTTTGCACAGGAAGTTGACCATCAGACCACTCCTTTTCCACACAAAAAAAATTTGAGAAAAAATGATTATGTGAATTCAAACCAAAAATTTTGTATGTAAAAAGAAATTGAAGGGCTGTAGCGGACAAAGATGGAATTAAGGATAATTTTATTAAAAAAAGGGTGGTGGAAGGTAAGAATTACAAATGAAAAATAAGATTGAATAGTGGGAACAGTGTTTTACTAAATTCTTTATCAAGGCATGCATGACATGATGGCAAAGCATGATGATACATGACATGCTTGATTAAGAGCAGAAAAAGTAGAAGGTGGAGAGAAGAAGGTTGCCTAAGCCCATGGAATCTGTTGACAGTCAATTAATTGCCCCTTTATTTTTCATGATATGACATGTCGATGCAGAAGAACACGATAATGCTGGATGCACTATAGGATCTGTTTGGAGATGACTGGTGATACTAAAGCGAGAGGCATGTGTTTTATGTGTAATGAAGAAACAACATCATCTACAACAAATATCAGTGGAGCTTGTGCGGCAAACAAAAATAGAGGAGGACTTTGTGAATGAAATACAATGTTTACTCCACTGCCTCTCCAACCCCTCCTTCGTCGCCACCATCTTCCACCACATCGCCACCAGTTGCAGATATTGCCACACCTTCTTGGTATACCACACGACGCTTCGGATATCCTTCTGTAAACACCTCGATTTTGATGCGGCTCGTAGGTAAACTATCGAGAAGATATTGCTTTAGATACGATACCTAACCTCATTTGAACTTTATTTGGTATCTTGGTTCCCCTAAGCCTATAACAAACACATGGTCCGATTAACAATTCAAGCAGCTAGATGTGGAGCACCATTGTGGAGCACCATAATAGAGCACCATCATGGCACACCAAGGTGGAGCACCAAGCTGGCACACCAAGGTGGAGCACTAAGCTGGTGCACCAATGTGGAGTATCAAGCTAGCGCACGGTCACTTTTTAGGATGCTGGTTGTTGGCTTTCCATCTTCTATGCTTGTAACCTTCCCTTGCGAATATTCCTCTACGAATCTACGCAAGTCTGTTGATTTCCGAGGCTTTTGACTTCCCAAGGCTTTACATCTTCATCCTCTTTAAAAGCCACCCATGAGCAACATGCACCCACTCTTAGCAACCACTCTTAGCAACCAGCACCCCTGCTTTCAGAGCACTCCCTTGCATCCCTGAGCACCCCTAGCTGTATCCAAAACACCAAAGAGAAAACACCTCGAGCCACCCAAGGAGTACACCATAGGTATGTCCCTTTTCACTTCCATGTAGTATTTGCATGACACTCTGAATGGAGCACACACTGCAAACTTAGTTAGTATAGTGTTTTTATGTTGAAGATACTTGTACTCTTTGCTATGTTGATATTTGCTTGCATTTTTTGCTATGTGGATGTTCACTTACACCTTTTTGCTTAGTTTGAAGTTTATGATGTTTTTTCATGATGTTCTGTTCAATATTTGTCTATCATGATGATTACTTGTATTGTGGTGTACCCTTTGCATTCCATATCATGTTTCCATGCTATTTAAGTCAACCAGGATACTCCCAAGCATCATAATAAAAAACCATAGGTAGTTGCAGTCCTTGTGAATCCATGAATATGCATAGATAAGGAGAGAATGATGTGAATGTTTTGGGCTCAATTATTTAGTATGATTATGTTTCCTGGCATTTAAGATAATGATCTAAATAGTCAGTCATGTAATTACATGCATGCATTTGGCCTAGGCTCTGCAATCAGACCGCAATCTGTAGCAGAGTATCTGGAGTGCACCAACCTGGCGCACCAGGTTGGAGCACATAACTAGCGCACCATCCTGACCCACTAGCCTGGTCACAGGGTGCAAACAACCTATTTTGCATCATGATTTGCATGCCTTTCTGATTGTTTTAGACTATGATCTTTCTGATATTTGATCTCAGATATACTATGTTCATTCTTGCATAATTTCATCATATAATAACACTATTTGCATTAGTTTTGCATCTAGTGTATTTGGTTTGTCACTAGGGTCTGGTGAACTAGTTGCCTTCTTGGACTCTTGTTTAGAGAGTTCTTTTGGATCAGTCCATGATCCAGAACCAAGTAGCATGGCTGAAATTCATTAGCTTTTATCAGGATAAGAGTTTTTGTGGTCTTGTGTGAGGCTTATTGCTCTTGAGCACAATACCCATGTCATGGTGTCTTGGTTTTACTCTTTCCATTATGACTTATGGAAACGGGATGAATCCATATGTAATAAGGTTTTCTAGAGGTCTAGAGTACATACTCAAATGGTCTTGAGCATATTAGCAAGGTTTTATATTACGTTGCATATTGATCTAGTTCATTGTTTGCTCTGTGATTTCTAGGTCTCATTTTAGTGGCACACATTACTGGCACACCTTACTAGAGCACATAGATGACGTATTAGACTGGAGCACCAAACAGGCGCACGTGCCTGTTTTCAGTGCACCAACAGTGATATTTGGCATGATATTTAGTATGGTTCTTGACTTACTTTGCTTCTAGTTTCCTTTAGATTTTCTCCTGGACATATCAGGGAGACTCCAGTCTGTTTTCATCCTCTTTTATGCATGGTAGTTTAGGTTGCATATAGCAAAGCAAGGACGTTAGTCACTCAAGGTTATTGGATCTATAGTTATATCCGTGCAATATCTTTGCACGGGTATTCGATCTATGATTTGAGTGATCTTTCAGAGTATTAGGACACACCCCACAATCCTTTTATCCATATTTAACACTAGGCACGCACTCGCATATAGAGTTGCATTGCATATCGCCCTTGGGTGTACTGAAAACAGGCTGAAAAGCCAACATTCCATCTAAGTAAACAAGAAACCCATGAAGGACCAACTTCTCGGGCGCATGAGGGTGCCTAGCACCTTCCTCGTACGTAATAGGGATCCTTACCCATTTTTTGGTTCATGTTGACCTTTTCCATTATTTTTATTGCATAATTTTAATGTTTTAAAATAGATTTCCTTGTCTCTCATTTTTAAAGTAGATTAGGTGGCGACTCCCGCATTTTATTACTGTTTTATTATTTTCGCCGTGACTTCACTGGTCCTTGCGCATTGGGCCTTCCACGCCACGCACGAGGCTGTCACCGGCATGGTTACACCGTCTCCCGCTGCTATTTTTCCCTCATCGACTCTCTCATCGACGAGATCATTTTCGACGCTTGCCTTGACACAATTCTATGGTAATTTGGCAAGTCGAACACGAGGAAGAAGAGGAGGGACCGGTGGGAAAGGAGACGCAATTTGGAGATTATTTTGGTTTTTATTTTGAGTGTGGCTGTCTTATGCTCCTTCATTGATTCAACTATCATTTTTGTTTTATTGTTCTTGTGTAATCATTTGGTCATATGTTTGGGGAGTTTGGCTTGTTATTTAGGTAGTGTATTGGTGGTGGAGGTGGTGGGGTTTGTTAATAGAAGTGTTCTATATTCATAATTGTTTTATTTTGTATTCAATTTAGTATTACTAAACTGTTTTGTAATACATAATTGTTATTGTTTTACTTTGTATTTAGTTTGATGATACTAAACTATTTTGTTTCGTGATACATAACTATTCTGTAAAATTGAAAATTCATCATTGTTTCTGTAATATTGATCAATGAAATATTTTTACCAAATGTAATGGTAGTTATGAAATTATTTTTAATTCATTACAATAATACTAAATTAAAAATCAACATTTTGTAACACTAAACATATAGTGATACAAAATTAACACTAAATTGAATTCAGTAAAACAAAAATTAAATTTAGTAATACAACTATTTTTTATTCAATTCAGTAAAACAAAACTATTTTCGTTCAATTCAGTAACACTAAATTGAAAAACCAAACTATTTTAAATTTAGATCAATAACTACCATACTTAACTGTAATTAAATAAAAATTTAAAAAATTTACCTCCATAAAGAAACCACTAGTAGTATTATTTCAAAATAAGTAGCTTTGATAGATACCATCGGATCAATATTCAATGATTATGTTGCATTTTTCTTTAAAATAGTTAATTTGAGGAAGGATGCAACTGATCTAGCTTATATATACACACACACACACACACATACATACATACATACATACATACATATATATATATATATAGTTCTTGATAGATCAAAGAATAGGATAAATAAAAAATGATTGCATAATACATCTGTAACCATGCCGGCGAGGAGATTCCGCAAATGAATGCGAAATCGGACGGCAAAATCACGTCGAAAAACACAAAACAAATGGAGTCGCCACCTAATCTATTATGGAAGACAAGGAAAACCATATACATGAAAAATCAT
>JAMKQA010032406.1:0-10743 GCA_024699735.1 Posidonia australis
CAATCGTGTTAAATCAGGTAATAATCGTGTCTAATCGTGTCAAAATAAAATTATGTTTATTAACCATAAATCACATAAATATTTCAAAATAATTTAAAAAATTTATAACTAAATTTTATCGTGTCGTGTCGTGTCATTTCGTGTAATCGTGTCGTGTCAAGAATTGACAGGTCTATTTATGCCTAGAAGAGATCCGAGTTGCTGTTTCCGTGAGTCCTAGGAACAGACTTTATCCCTTTTCCCGCGACTCCTCTAAGCCAAAGGAGATTCGAGTCGTCGTTTTTTTGAGTCCTAGGACCAACCACTATCCTTTTTCTCACGATTCCTCTGAACCCAAAGGAGATCTAAGTCGCAGGTTCCTTGAATCTTAGGAACAACCCTTATCCTATTTTCGCGACTCCTTTGAGCCAAGTGGAGATCCAAGTTGTTGTTTCCTTGAGTTCTAGGAACAACCTTTATCCTTTTCCTCACGACTCCTCCGAGCTTAGAGGATATCCAAGTCACTGGTTCCTTGAGTCCTAGGACTAGCCTTTATCCTTTTCACGCGACTCCTCTGAGCCCCGAGGAGATCCGAGTTGCTGTTTCCTTGAGTCTTAAGAACAGCCTTTATCCCTTTTCTCGTAACACCTCCGTGCCTAAAGGAGATCCGAGACAATATTTACTTGAGTCCTAGGAATAGCCTTTATCCCTTATCTCGTGACTCCTCTGAGCATTAAGGAGATCCGAGTAGCTATTTCCTTGAGTCTTAGGAACATCATTTATCCCTTTTCTCGTGACTCCTCTGAGCTCAGAGGAGATCCGAGTTGCTGGTTCCTTGCATCCTAGGACCAAGCTTTATCCTTTTCTCGCGACTTCTTTAATCGCAGAGGAGATCCGAGTCGGTGTTTCCTTAAGTCCTAGAAAAACCTTTATCCCTTTATTCGCGACTCCTTCAATTCCAGAGGAGATCCGAGTCGTTGGTTCCGTAAGTCCTAAAACCAACCTTTATCCCTTTCTTCAGACTCCTCTGAGCCCAGAGGTGATCTGAGTCGTTGTTTCGTACAGTTTTAGGAACAACCATAATCTCTTTTCTCGCAACTCTTTTAAGCCTAGAAGAGATCCGAGTCGCTGCATTCTTGAGTCCTAGGAACAACCATTATCACTTTTCTCGCGACTCCTCTAAGCCCAAAGGAGATTTGAGTCGTTATTTCCTTGAGTCCTAGGACCAACCTTTATCCCTTTTCACACGACTCTTCCGAACCCAGTGGAGATCTGAGTCATTATTTCCTTGAGTCCTACGAATAGTCTTTATCCCTTTTCTCGCGACTCCTCAAAGCCTAGAGGAGATCTGAGTCGCTATTTCCTTGAGTCCTAGGAACAGCCTTTATCCCTTTTCTCGGGCCTCCTCTAAGCCCAGAGGAGATCCGAGTCGCTATTTCCTTGAATCCTAGGACCAGCCCTTATCCCGTTTCTTGTGACTCCATGAAGCTAGAGGAAATCTGAGTCGTTATTTCGTTGAGTCCTAGGAATAGCCTTTATCCCATTGCTCATGACTACTTTGAGCCTAGTAGAGTTTCGAGTCTCTATTTCCTAGAGTCCTAGGACCGGCCTATATCATTTTCACGCAACTCCTTTGATCCCAAAGGAGATCTGAGTCACTGTTTCGTTATGTCTTAGGAACAACCTTTGTCCCCTTTCTCGTGGCTCCTCTGAGCCTTGAGGAGATCCGAGTCGCTGATTCCTTAAGTCATAGGACCAACCTTTATCCTTTTCTCGCAACTCCTTTGATCCCAGAGGAGATTCAAGTTGTTGTTTCCGTATGTCCTAGGAACTGCCTTTATCCCATTTCTCGTGACTCCTCTGAGCCAAAAGGAGATCCGAGTCGCTGGTTCCTTGAGTCTTAGGACCAACCTTTATCCTTTTCTCGCGACTCCTCTGAGCCCAGAGGAGATCCGAGTCGCTGTTTCCTTGAGTCTTAGGAACAACCTTTATTCCTTTTCTCGCTACTCCTCTATGTACGAAGGAGATACGAGTTGCTAGTTCCTTGAGTCCTAGGACTAGCCTTTATTCTTTTCACATGACTCCTCTGAGCCTAAAGGAGATCTGAGTCGCTGTTTCCTTGAGTCTTAGAAACAACCTTTATCCCTTTTCTCGCAACTCCTTTAAGCCCAGAAGAGATCCAAGTCTCTGTTTCCTTGAGTCCTAGGAATAGCCTTTATCTCCTTTCTTGCGACTCCTCTAAGCCCAAAGGAGATCTGAGTCGTTGTTTCCTTGTGTCCTAGGGCCAGCCTTTATCCCATTTCTCACGACTCCTCTGAACCAAGAGGAGATCTGATTCGCTGGTTCCTTGAATCTTAGGAACAACCCTTATCATTTTCTCGTGACTCCTTTGAGCCTAGTGGTGATCCAAGTTGTTGTTTCCATGAGTTCTAGGAACAACCTTTATTCTTTTCCTCACGACTCCTCCAAGCTCAGAGGAGATCCGAGTCACTGGTTCCATGAGTCCTTAGACCAGCCTTTATCCTTTTCTCGCGACTCCTCTAAGCCCAGAGGAGATCCGAGTCGCTGTTACCTTGAGTCCTAAGAACAACCTTTATCCCTTTTCTCGTAACTCCTCCTAGCTTAGAGGAGATCCGAGTCATTATTTCCATGAGTCCTAGGAATAGCCTTTATCCCTTTTCTCGCGACTCCTCAGAGCCTAGAGGAGATCCGAGTCGCTATTTCTTTGAGTCCGAGGAACAACCTTTATCCCTTTTCTAGTGAGTCCTTTGAGCTCAGAGGAGATCTAAGTCGCTGGTTCCTTGCGTCCTAGGGCCAAGCTTTATCTTTTTCTCGCGACTCCTTTAATCCCAGAGGAGATCTAAGTCGGTGTTTCCTTAAGTCATAGAACAACCTTTATCCCTTTACTCACGACTCCTTCAAGTTCAGAGGAGATCCAAGTCGTTGGTTCCTTAACTCCAAAAATCAACCTTTATCCTTTTCTTCCGACTCCTTTGAGCCCAGAGGAGATCTGAGTCACTGTTTCCATGAGTCTTAGGAACAACCTTAATCCCTTTTCTCGCAACTCCTTTAAGCCCAGATGACATCCGAGTCGTTGTTTCCTTGAGTCCTAGGAACAACCTTTATCCCTTTTCTCGCGACTCCTCTAAGCCCAAAGGAGATCTGAGTCGTTGTTTCCTTGAGTCCTAGGACCAGCCCTTATCCCTTTTCACACAACTCCTCTGAACTCAAAGGAGATCTGAGTCGCTAGTTCCTTGAATCCTAGGAACAACCCTTATCCTTTTCTCGCGACTCCTTTGAGCCCTGTGGAGATCCAAGTGGTTGTTTCCTTGAGTTCTAGGAACAACCTTTATCCTTTTCCTCACGACTCCTCTGAGCTCAGAGGAGATCTGAGTCACTGGTTCCTTGAGTCCTAGCACTAGCCTTTATCCTTTTCTCGCAACTCCTCTGAGCCTAGAGGAGATCTGAGTCGTTGTTTCCCTTAGTCCTAGGAACAACGTTTATCCCTTTTCTCGTAACTCCTCCGAGCCTAGAGGAGATCCGAGTCATTATTTACTTGAGTCCTAGGAATAGCCTTTATCCCTTTTCTCACGACTCCTCTGAGCCTAGAGGAGATCCAAGTCGCAATTACCTTTAGTCCTAGGAACAACCTTTATCCCTTTTCTCAGGACAACTCTGAGCCCAGAGGAGATCCGAGTCGCTATTTCCTTGAGTCGAAGGACCAGCCTTTATCCCTTTTCTCGTGACTCCATTAAGCCATAGAAAATCCGAGTCGCTATTTCCTCGAGTCCTAGGAATAGCCTTTATCCCTTTTCTCGCGACTCCTCTAAGCCTAGTGGAGATCTGAGTCGCTCGTTCCTTAATTCCTAGGACCAACTTTTATCCTTTTCTCACAACTCCTTTGATCCCAAAGGAGATCCGAGTCGTTGTTTCTTTATGTCCTAGGAACAACCGTTATCCCTTTTCTCGTGATTCCTCTGAGCCTAGAGGTGATCCGAGTCACTGGTTCCTTGAGTCTTAGGACCAACCTTTATCCTTTTCTCGCAACTCCATTGATCGCAGAGGAGATCCGAGTCGTTGTTTCCTTATGTCTTAGGAACAACCTTTATCCCTTTTCTCGTGACTCCTCTGAGCCTAGCGGGGATCTGAGTCGCTAGTTTCTTGAGTCTTAGGACCAATCTTTATCCTTGTCTCGTGACTCCTTTGAGCCTAGGGGAGATCCGAGTCGTTGTTTCCTTGAGTCTTAGGAACATCCTTTATTCCTTTCCTCGCAACTCCTCTATGTCTAAAGGAGATATGTGTTGCAAGTTCCTTGAGTCCTAGGAACATCATTTATCCTTTTCTCGCGACTCCGTTAATCGTAGAGGAGATCTGAGTCGGTGTTTTCTTAAGTCCTAGAAAAACCTTTATCCCTTTACTTGCGACTCCTTCAATTCCAGAGGAGATCCAAGTCGTTGGTTCCGTAAGTCCTAAAACCAACCTTTATCCTTTTCTTCAGACTCCTATGAGCCCAGAGGTGATCTGAGTCGTCGTTTCCTACAGTCTTAGGAACAACTATAATCCCTTTTCTCGCAACTTTTTTAAGCCAGAAGAGATCCGAGTCGCTGCTTTCTTTAGTCCTAGGAACAACCATTATCACTTTTCTCGCGACTCCTTTAAGCCCAAAGGAGATCCGAGTCGTTGTCTCCATGAGTCCGAGGACCAGCCTTTATCCCTTTTCACACAACTCCTCTGAACCCAGAGGAGATCTGAGTCATTGGTTCCTTGAATCCTAGGAATAGCCCTTATCCTTTTCTCGTAACTCCTTTGAGCCCTGTGGAGATCCAAGTTGTTGTTTCCTTGAGTTCTAGGAACAACCTTTATCCTTTTCCTCACAACTCCTCTGAGCTCAGAGGAGATCCGAGTCGCTGGTTCCTTGAGTCCTAGGACCAGCCTTTATCCTTTTCTCACGACTCCTCTGAGCCTAGAGGAGATCTGAGTCGCTGTTTCCCTGAGTCCTTGGAATAGCCTTTATCCCTTTTCTTGTAACTCCTCTAAGCCTAGAGGATATCTGATTCATTATTTCCTTAAGTCCTAGGAATAGCCATTATCCATTTTCTCGCGACTCCTCTAAGCCTAGAGGAGATTCGAGTCACTATTTCCTTGAGTCCTAGAACAACTTATATCCCTTTTCTTGTGACTCCTATAAGCGTGGAGGAGATACTAGTCGCTATTTCCTTGAGTCCTAGGACCAACCTTAATCCCATTTATCGCGACTCCTCTGAACCCAGAGGAGATCCGAATTGCTGGTTCCTTGAATCTTTGGAACAACCCTTATCCTTTTCTTGCGACTCCTTTGAGCCTAAAGGAGATCCATGTTGTAGTTTCCTTGAGTTCTAGGAACAACCGTTATCCCTCTCCTCGTGACTCCTCTGAGCCCAAAGGACATCCAAGTTGCTGGTTCCTTGTGTCCTAGGACCAGTCTTTATCATTTTCTCATGACTCCTTCGAGCCCAGAGGAGATCCGAGTCGTTGGTTCCTTGAATACTAGGAACTACCCTTATCCTTTTTTCGCGACTCCTTTGAGCCTAGTGGAGATCCAAGTTGTTGTTTCCTTGAGTCCTAGGAACTGCCTTTATCCCTTTTCCTGCTACTCCTCTGAACCTAGAGGTGATCCGAGTCGTTGTTTCCTTGTGTCCTAGTGTGACCATGCCGGTGGAACCCCTAGGGCGCGGTTCGCCAAAGCTACTCTGGTGCGCGGAAACACACTGGGAGGTCCGATACAGTCACGACGAAAATGGTGAATCCGGAAGACGAGACAATACTCGGAAACACTAAAGGGAAGATAAAAAGGATGAGGAAAGGAGTCGCCACCTAGTCTTTTAATGGAAAGACGAGGAAAACCAAAAAAACACAAAAACGGCAGAAAGCAAACAAGATGCAAAGATGCATGTGTGATCTGTGCCTAATGAATAATGCAAGATGAATGCGGGCCAGAGAAACAGTAAGGATTCTGGTTACGCATGGGGAAGGGGTTAGGCACCCCCATACGTCCGAGAAAATTCGGTCTTTCTAGGTTTCCCACTATCAATGGACTGCTAAATGTTTGCTTGCTTATTCTATATGCTTACGCATGAATGTGACTGAAAACATGTCAAGTCAATGAGAAGTGAAATCAAAGGGAACAAGTTAATCCGATGGTCGAATGTAGGCATTGTTAATACCGCTTTACTGTACGCCCTTGGGCAATGAGGAAAATCGTGAAAATCGTGAAATTCTCGGAAAGCGTCTCGTAAATAGTGGAAATCTGAGAAAATCAGAAAGGGGAAAATAATCCTTGTTTCGGGACCATGTCGGCTTTGTAAGCCTTTTATTTTACACCCTCGGGCGATGGAAAACCAAAACAAGTGAAAACCACAGAAAACGAGGTAAAGACTAAGCTCGGAACGTAGCTAGAAAGCGTGCACCAAGCAAGGAAGAAAAGACAGAAAAAACCATGCAAAAAGATGTGAAAAGTATGCGAAATGCAAGTGTGAGTGCAAATCTGAAGAAGTCTAGGGGGTTTTGTGCAAAAAACCCAAATCTGAGGAAAATCGGAGTCCGAAAGCCCAAATCAGCGAAAACATATGGGAAAACACATTCCCTGCATGCATGAAGAAATCTAGGGTCAAATATGCTCCCTAGTGCAAAATGAAGTTCTCTAGGGGCTAAAATGCAATTTACCCACTAATGCATGCAATGTATGTCAAATCAGCACAAAATCTGGATAAAAATGCAAGGAAAATACTCAGAAATGATTCAGGGGTAAAACAGTCATTCTACCCCTGGAAACAGCGAATCAGAGTAATTAAAATAAAGCATAGGGGCTAAACTGCAAAATACCCAGCAACCAAAGCATTCAGGAATCATTCTGGAGAAAACATGGGTAAAAGTGCAATTAAACCATGAAAACATGCTTCTGAAATGCTTTAAAACCAAGTCAGGGAGTTTTATGCAATTTTCACAGTAGAATAAGCCTTCTGGAAGTTTTCTGTAAAAGATAGGGGTCTAAATGCAATTTTCCTAGTGAGAACATGCTTCTGGAAAAGTTTCAGAGAAGTATGAGGGATAACATGCAATTTAACCAACAAAAACAACTATCCTGAGAGTTTTTGAAACATGCAAGGGCTTAAATGCAATTTTCACTGTAAAATGAACTGTTAGGAACATTCTGAGGAAGTGTAGGGTCTTACATGCAATTTTCATAGAGAAAATGAACTTGTAGGAAGTTTTTAAGAAGTGCAGGGTCCTTTTGACAAAATGTCTGAAAGAAAACACGTTTCAAAGACTCTAGGGGCTTTTATTAAAGTTTTAAACTCAGAAAACACTATTTCAAATGTTCAGGGTAAAACATGTAATATTTTCAGTTAAAACTTTATTTGAAACATTTTTGAAAAATGAGTGTAGGACGTATATGTAATAAAAGGACCAAAAAGTAATTCCATAAGGACCTATTTGCAAGAAAAACATAAAATCCAGATTTTATTTAAAATAAGTTTTAATGTTTTTAAAACTAAAAAAGGACGATAGTCGCCGGCGACGGAGCTCGCCGCCGACGACCACCGGCGAGAGGCAAACAAGGCCTTCCCGTGGTCCGATCTTAGATCAGACTTCACGAGAGGCGAGAATGAGAGGAGAGGAAGGCATCCAACGGAGTGGATGGACAACCCAGTGGTGGGAATGGGCCTCCCACCTACCTCGTCGTCGAGGTGCTCCGGCGACGGCGTCGGGGAAGAAGGAGCTCTCCGGAGGCTGAGGAGTGGTGTTCCAAGGCTCCTGGTGGTTGCGGGATGCTGCGGGGACCCTTCCGGAGCGGCGTGAAGATTGGTGGAGTGAGGTGGTGGCCTGATCGTTGTCGCCGCGGCATCCTCCGGCGAGCGGCGTCGTTGGGACGATCGGGGGCTCGCGGCGTGGCTCTGAGGACTCCGGGGTGCTTGCGGGGCATGAAGGATGGTGTCCGGACCATCAGAGGGGCGCGGGAGGTTGGAGGCTGCTCTGGATGCTCTGGATCCCGTCGTCTTCTCTAGCGACGGCGGGATCGGAGCGCTATTCCGGCGGGCGTCGCGAGGGCTGCTGGGAGCAGCGGAACGGCAACGACGGGGCACGGCGAGCTCCGGGAAGACCAGTGGAGGAGGAGATAGGGCTCGGGGGTCCAGGAAACTTCCTGGATTGCCCCCCCACCTCTGTGGCTGGAGTTTGGCAACGGCGGGGCACGACGGAGCTCCGTTAGCCAAGGGATCACTCTGGATCCCTTGGAAACACTCCGGGATGAGAAGGAAGACCTTGAAAACTACAATTCAGACAAATAAGAGAGGATTTGTGTGTACTTGGCTGGAGTTGCCTCGCCAGAGCTCTGGAACGACAACTGGCTCTGCTCCTTTGCTTCACGCTCTGGCACTCTGGTTCTCTCTCTCTCGCTCTGAATTGTCTTCTACGGTGGAGCAGAAGTTCTAGAACCTCTGAATCGTGAGCTTTGCTTCTCCATTTATAGGTGAACCCAAACATAATTGCAACAAAATGTCACTCCCACCTGTAACGGCCTAGCCCACTGATCTCCTGCCCCTCTAACCAACTTGACACCTAGACTAACAGACTAACAACAACCCAAACCGCTGTCTCCTCCTGTCTCCTTGGCTGTCGGCAGAATGAACGACGATCCAGTGGTTGCCGGTGGTTGATCCAGTGGTTGCCGGTGGTTGATCCAGTGGCTGAGGTAGCTTGGGAAGCTGCTGGCTTAGTGTGGCTCAAGCTGGCTGAGAAGGTGGAGTGGGTTCAGTAGCTGATTTGATGAGACCAGGCTGAATTGTTGTGTAAATGGGAAGAAAACGAATTCAATGGGGAAATAAGTTGGGTTGAAATAAAATTTGGATATTTAGCTGTAAACTTAGGCCGATGAAGGAAAATGTGATATTGGGCTTAAATCTAGATAAAAAAGGATGAATGAGCTTGGTTTTGGAAGAAGATCAAATATGGGTTGAGCCATTGTGGACTTTGGGCTTCATGGGCCTCCATAGGCCTATGTGGGCCTTCATGGGCCCAATTGGGTTTCCATGAATTAAATGGGCTTGTGGGCCCAAATGGGCTCAACCAAGGTTCAAGCTCAGCCACCACATCCTCATCCTGCAAAATTAGAAATTTGGGGTGTCTACACCTAGGAATAGCCTTTATCCCTTTTCTCTTGATTCCTCTGAGCCCAGAGGAGATCCGAGTAGCTATTTCCTTGAGTCCTAGGAACAACCTTTATCCCTTTTCTCGCATCTCCTCTGAGCCCAGAGGTGATCCGAGTCGCTATTTCCTTGAGTTATAGGAACAACCTTTATCCTTTTCCTCACGACGCCTCTGAGCTCAGAGGAGATCCGAGTCGTTGGTTCCTTGAATCCTAGGATCACCCTTTATCCTTTTCTCGCGACTCCACTGAGCTAAGAAGAGATCCGAGTCACTGTTTCCTTGAGTCCTAGGAGCAACCTTTATTGCTTTTCTCTTAACTCCTCCAAGCCTAGAGGAGATCCGAGTCATTATTTCCTTGAGTCCTAGGAATAGCCTTTATCCCTTTTCTCGTGACTCCGCTGAACCTAGAGGAGATCCGAGTCACTATTTCATTGAGTCCTCGGAACAGCCTTTATCCCTTTTCTTGGGACACCTCTGAGCCTAGAGGAGATCCGAGTCGCTATTTCCTTAAGTCTAAGGACCAGCATTTATCCCTTTTCTCGTGACTCCATTGAGCTAGAGGAAATCCGAGTCGCTATTTCCTTGAGTCCTAGGAATAGCCTTTATCCCTTTTCTCGCGACTCCTTTGAGCCTAGTGGAGATCCGAGTCGCTGGTTCCATGAGTTCTAGGACCAACTTTTATCCTTTTCTCGCAACTCCTTTGATCCCAGAGGTGATCCGAGTCACTGTTTCCTTATGTCCTAGGAACAGCCTTTATCCCTTTCCTCATGACTCCTCTGAGCCTAGAGGAGATTTGAGTCACTGGTTCCTTGAGTCCTAGGACCATCCTTTATCTTTTTCTCGCAACTCCTTTGATCCCAGAGGAGATCCGTGTCGTTGTTTCCTTATGTCCTAGGAACAACCTTTATTCCTTTTCTCATGACTCCTCTGAGCTTAGAGGAGATCCGAGTCGCTGGTTCCTTGAGTCTTAAGACCAACCTTTATCCTTTTCTCGCGACTCCTCTAAGCCCAAAGGAGATCCGAGTCGCTATTTCCTTGAGTCTTAGGAACAACCTTTATTCCTTTTCTCGTAACTCCTCTATGTTCGAAGGAGATACGAGTTGCTGGTTCCTTGAGTCCTAGGATTAGCCTTTATTCTTTTCTCACGACTCCTCTAAGCCTTGAGGAGATCCGAGTCGCTGTTTCCTTGAGTCCTAGGAACAACTTTTATTCCTTTTCTTACGACTCCTTTGAGCCCAAAGGAGTTCTGTGTCGCTATTTCCTTGAGTCCTAGGAATAACCTTTATCCCTTTTCTCGCAACTCTTTTGAGCCTAGAGGAGATCCGAGTCGCTATTTCCTTGAGTCTTAGGAACAACCTTTATTCCTTTTCTCGTAACTCCTCTATGTTCGAAGGAGATACGAGTTGCTGGTTCCTTGAGTCCTAGGATTAGCCTTTATTCTTTTCTCACGACTCCTCTAAGCCTTGAGGAGATCCGAGTCGCTGTTTCCTTGAGTCCTAGGAACAACTTTTATTCCTTTTCTTACGACTCCTTTGAGCCCAAAGGAGTTCTGTGTCGCTATTTCCTTGAGTCCTAGGA
>JAMKQA010032413.1:0-12445 GCA_024699735.1 Posidonia australis
CAAAGTAAACATGCTTGCAAACAAAAATGTAGATTTGCATGGAGAACATCTTGCAAGGAGGACAAGTAAATTCATCGTAAAAACCTCATGAAAATACAGATAAATCAGACCATACATGTGGAATTTCTAGCATGCTTTATTTCATTGCAAAAGAATAAAAACTTAAAGGAAAAGTGGGAAGGGCCTACATTGTCCAAGATGTTCCTTCAAGAAAGAATAGAAAGACCCAAGATAATAAGCTCCTTGATGCTTTGGAAAGGCTGAGAATATCTCTGGATGCAAGGAAAAGCTTGAGAGCTCAAGTGGATAGTTGCAGAATTCTGGAGAAGGCTAGTGTAGCTGTGTGTGTCTCTATCTTTCCAGATGATCAGCCCTTCCAAATGGTTGCCTATGGGGTCTATATATAGGGATTTTTCAAGGGTAACTCCTAGGAAAGCAAGGAGCCTCGTAGACGAAAAGCCTAGAAGATTCCATGGCATATTGTTAGAGGTAACAGCCATAGGAGTTGGAAAGCCAGCAGCCTGAGAAATGGTTGGGCGCTTGGGATGTGTGCCAGGTATGTGCGCCAGGTAGGTGTGCTAGCTAGGTGTGCCAGGTAGGTGTGCTAGCCAGGTGTGCCAGGTAGGTGTGCTAACTAGGTGTGCTAGGTAGGTGTGCCAGGTAGGTGTGCTCCCCTACTTGTCTGGATTTCTAGTTGGGCTGCAGGCCTGCTATAGGTCTAGATTTGGTTTAGCTAATAGGATTCAAGGGTTAGCCACATCCAAAGCAACATCATGGAAAGTTCATCTATGAGTCACCTCAAAATCGGGGTGTCTACACGAACCATCACCACCTACTTCTCGGATGATGTGTTCATTTATCCTCCTTCTGGACCGTCATCGACAACCTCTCGGTTGGCATGTTTTCGACCGTCACCGACAGCCTCTCGGTTGGCATGTTCGCTTTTCGGATTTTCGAACCATCACTGCCTACTTCTTTGATGATGTGTTCGTATATCCTCCTTCTGGACCGTCACCAACTGCCTCTCGATTGGCATGTTCACTTTTTTGATTTCCAAACCATCACCACCTGCTTCTGGAATGATATGTTCGTTTATCCTTTTTTTTGGACCACCAGCAACTGCCTCTCGAATGAAGTGTTTGCTTTTCCTCCTTCTGAACCGTCACCAACTGCCTCTCGGTTAGCGTGTTCGCTTTTTGGATTTCTGAACCATCACCGCCTACTTCTCGGATGATGTGCTCGTTTATCCTCCTTCTACACCATCACCGACTACCTCTCGGTTGGCGTGTTCTCTTTTCAAGTTTCTGAACCATCACCGCCTACTTCTTGGATGATGTGTTCGGTTGTCCTCCTTCTGGACCGTCATTGACTGCCTCTCGATTGGCATGTTTGCTTTTCAGATTTCCGAACCATACCGCCTACTTCTCGGATGATGTGTTCGGTTGTCCTCCTTCTGGACCATCATCGACTGCCTCTCGGTTGGCGTGTTGGCCTTTTGGATCTCTAAACCATCACCACCTACTTCTTGATGATGTGTTCGGTTGTCCTCTGTCTGGACCGTCACCGACTATAGACACCCCATATGCTTGCAGTGGGACATTAAACTCAAACACTAACCTAAATCAAATTTAAAATTCAAAAACCTAACTTAAAACCCTAAAATTAGCTTTAAACCCTAATCCAAACACTAAGCCCTAGGTTAAACCCTAAACCAAACTCAAAACCCTAATCCAAACCCTAAACCCTAGGTTAAACACTAAAAAAAATTCAAAACCCTAATCCAAACCCTAAACCCTAGGTTAAACCCTAATCCAAACCCTAAACCAAATTCAAAATCCTAATCCAAACTCTAAATACTAGGTTAAACCCTAATCCAAATCACAAACCCTAAAAAACCCTAAACCCTAGGTCAAACCTTATGTCAAACCCAAAACCATAAGTCAAACCCCAAACCTTAATGTCAAACCCTAACAACCTAACTAACTTCCACTCCCTCATAACTACTTTAACAAACTCATTTAACAAACTAAACTCTCTAAATAACTCCCACTCCAACATAACAACCTCTAACTACTTAAACAAACTCTAACAACTTCCCACTTAATCTAACAAACTTAAACAACTTACCACTTAATTTAACAAACTCTAACAACTTCCCACTTAATCAAACAGGCTCTAACTAATCACAACAACCCATAACCACCATGGCAAGCCTATAAATAACCTCCATTTGCAAGTGAGAAAGGGAGGTTGGAAAATTTGAGAGGAGAGCCCCCAAAGCTTTTTCCTCCCAACCATAGCAACTAGAGTGGTCTAGGAGCAGAGAGGAGGCTCGAAGAGGAGGAAAAATCTGAGTTTCCAGCCATCTCCGGCGAGCTCCAGCCACCTCCAGCGAGCTCCAACAACCAACTTCACTACCAGACCAGGTATGCCTTCCACTGGCCTCAATTTCCTTCTAGAATGGTTTCCTAGGTCTCCCCATACCTTCCCCAGTTGATTCCAATAGAGCCAGAGGTGTTCCTTGGTTGGAATCACTGCTTCAGGCCTCACCGGAGTCGTTCTTTGGCGACAGAGGTAGGGGCACGAATCCAATGGTCGATTCGTGCCCCAAGGTGCTCGATCCTCCTTCCTTAAGGTCCTTCTTGCTTCTCCGATCCCTAGTGTGCCATTTTGCTGCTTCCCTAAGCCTCCAGGAGCTGATCGCCAGAGTCGTGTGTCGTTGCCATCGCCGGAGAAGACAACTGGTAACGACGACAGATCGCATGCCTCCAGCTCTGTCACGCCTCTCTGAGCCTCCAAGAATGTTCCACGGCACGTCCCCAACACCCCGAAGCCATCAAAGTCGAGCCTTGTGCCCTGAATCACTCCCATAACCACGCTCATCGGAGAAGACGACGGCGACGATAGGTGGAACTCAACATTGCGTGATCTTCCTCCATTTTGGCCTCTGAAGGAAGGGGAATGCTCCACACATCATCCTCATGCCACCAGGAGCTTCAAGTCGTAGCTCCATGGCCTCCAGGTTCCTCCTTCCACGACACCGTCGTCGGAGTGGTGTCGATGGCAAGGGAGGTGGGGGGCCATTTTTGACCGTCGAACCTTCGATCCAAACCGTTGGATCTCTTCCCCTCCATCTCTTCTTGCTCCTAATGGAGCCTGATGGATGATCAGGCGTCGGGATGCCACGGAAGGGCATCCCAAGCAGTCATCGATGGCAGAGCTCCGTCGTCGATGGCCGTCACCTCTTTTTCCTTTAAAAATAATAAAATAATAAGTTTCTTTGAATAAACTTCTATACTTTTCTTTTCCTTACATTTAGGTCCATATTACTTATAAATAGGTCCTTTTTTCTTACTTTTAGGTCCCTACATATTTTTTTAAATCCTTCTAATAATATTTGCTTTGAAATATTGTAGAGGAACCCCTGTACGTTCTTAATAATGTTTTCCAGGCTTAAAATTTTGACTTAAAGCCCCAGAGTTTCTTTTCATGAATTTAAGTACAGATGTTTTGCATTTAAGACCCTTAGTTTTATTGAAACTATTTTGAATGCTTATTTGTCTGTCAAAATTTCAAGTTAAACCCTAAGAATTCAAATATTTGCTCAAATGTGACCTGAATTGCATTTTAGCCCCTAAATTTTACTGATTCCTCACTGAATGTATATTTTCTAGGGTAAATTTGCATGTCATTCCCTAAAACTTTCTGTTTTTAAACATAGACTCTTTTTCTTGCACATTTAACCCAGAATTTCTGCAGAATTGCATTAAATATATATTTTAATGGCAAAATTGCTTATTAACCCTTAGGAATCTTGAATTTGACAAAAAATGCACAGTTTTGCACATTTGACCCCAGATTTCTTCAAAATTACATAATATGTGTTTTCTATGTATTTTTGATGATTTAGCCTTAGAATTTCTGTTTTCATTCAAAATCTGGGAATTTTGCACAAAAGCCCCTGGAATTTACACTTTTTACTCACACATGCATTTCATACATTTTGTTGCTATTTTTCATGCATATTTTCTCGTACTTTCTTCCCTACATCGTGCATGCATTTCTTAGCCCGTTTCAAACCCGTTTTTTCCATTGTTTCCTGGATTTCTTATGACTTTCACGGTTTTTGATTTGATTTGGCTTTCCATTGCTCGAGAGTGTACATTAACAGCCTTAACAATGCCGACATTGTCTTGAATGAGGATTATTTTCCCTAATTTGATTTTCTCGGATTTATTCAAATTTTCGCTGATTTACGAGACGCTTTCCGAGTATTATCGATTTTCATGATTTTCCTCATCGCCTAAAGGTGTACAGTAAAGTGGCATTAGCAATGCCTACATTGTCCCTCGGATTATCATTTTTTTTTCTTCTCTTTTCTTTATTTCTTTGATTTAGCATGTTTTCCAGTCATATTTAGCATGTGCACTCTGAATCGACAAGCATACACACAATAGACCATTAGCAAACAAGAAACCTAGAAAGACCGAGTTCCTCAGTTGCATGAGGGTGCCTAACCCTTTCCCCATGCGTAACAAGAATCCTTACCCTTTCTCTAGCCCGCATTGATTTATGCACTACATCCATTAGGCAAGGAGCATACATATGTTTTCTTTGCCTTGATTTCTTTTGGATTTTTTCCTTTATGATTGGTTTTCCTCGTCTTTCCATTAAAATACTAGGTAGCGATTCCTTTCCTTATCCTTTTCTTATCTTTCCGTAGTGTTTCCGAGCCAAGTATCCTTCTCTAGATTCACCATCTTCGTCGTGACTGTATCGGGACTCCTTGTGTGCTTCCACGCACCGTAGGAGAGTCGTACAAGGTTCCACTGGCATGGTCACACTGATTGCCTCTCAGTTGGCGTGTTAGCTTTTTGGATTTCCAAACCATCATCGCCTACTTCTTGGATGATGTGTTTGGTTGTCCTCCTTTTGGACCATCACTGACTGCCTCTCGGTTGGCGTGTTCGCCTTTTGGATCTCCGAACCATCACCACCTGCTTATCGGATGATGTGTTCGGTTGTCCTCCTTCTGAACCGTCATCGACTACCTCTCGGTAGGCATGTTCACTCTTCAGGTTTCCGAGCCATCAACGCCTGCTTCTTGGATGATGTGATCGGTTGCCCTCCTTCTGGACCATCAACGACTGCCTCTCGGTTGGTGTGTTCGCTCATTTGGGTTTTCGAACCATCACCGCCTGCTTCTTGAATGATGTGTTCGCTTATTCTCCTTCTGAACTATCACCGACTGCCTCTCGATTGCCGTGTTCGCCTTTCGAATCTCTGAACCATCACCACCTACTTCTCGGATGATGTGTTCAGTTGTCCTCCTTCTGAACCATCACCGAAATCCTCTCGATTGGCGTGTTTGCTCTTCAGGTTTCCAAGCCATCACCACCTACTTATCGGATTATGTGTTACGTTGTCCTCCTTCTAGACCGTCACTGACTACCTCTCAGTTGGCATGTTCGCTTTCTGAATTTTTGAATCGTCACTGCCTACTTCTCGGATGATGTGTTCGTTTATCCTCCTTCTGAAGCGTCACTGACTACCTCTCTGTTGGCGTGTTCGCTTTTCGGATCTCCAAACCATCACCGCCTGCTTCTCAGATGATGTGTTCGTTTATCCTCCTTCTGAACCGTCACCGACTACCTCTCGGTTGGCGTGTTCGCTCTTTAGGTTTCGGAGCCATCACCGCCTGCTTCTCGGATGATGTGTTTAGTTGTCCTCCTTCTGAACCGTCACCGACTACCTCTCGGTTTGCATGTTCACTTTTCAGATTTTCGAAGCATCACAGCCTGCTTCTAGGATGATGTGTTCGTTTATCCTCCTTTTGAACCGTCA
Source organism: Posidonia australis (assembly GCA_024699735.1). Taxonomy (NCBI): domain Eukaryota; kingdom Viridiplantae; phylum Streptophyta; class Magnoliopsida; order Alismatales; family Posidoniaceae; genus Posidonia; species Posidonia australis. Next base: position 5,845 of record JAMKQA010032413.1, read on the forward strand.
CCAACTTCCTCTCGGTTGGCCTGTTCGCATTTCGAATTTCCAAACCATCACCACCTGCTTCTCAGATGATGTGTTCGTTTATCCTCCTTCTGGACAGTCACCGACTGTCTCTCGGTTGGCGTGTTCTCTTTTCAGATTTTCAAACCATGATCGCCTGCTTCACGAATGATGTGTTCGTTTATCCTCCTTCTAAATCGTCATTGACTGCCTCTCGGTCGGTGAGTTCGGTTTTCGGATTTCCGAACCATCACCGCCTGCTTCTCGGATGATGTGTTCATTTGTCCTTCTTTCAAACCAGCACTGACTGCTTCTCGGTTGACATATTCGTTTTTTTGCTTTGTCTTCTATTACCTGGTGTTTTCTTTAGGTATTGTGTCATCTCACTTGTGGGTTGATATCCCGAACTATCCAATTGGCATCCATCAACTTGCCGATAGGTCCGAGACATAACATGCTTCATTCGATCCTTGCTCAAAGAGTTTGATATCGGTGGTGCCCCCTTTGGTCGTGCTCCAGATTGAGTACACCAACCACCTTCTGTGGACCGATATCCTGTCATGCCCCCTTTCTCTTGGCTGGTATCCCGAACTACCCAGGCAATATTTATGGTGCCCAATGGATTCCCCACTCGCCTTGTTCCTTCCCTCCTTTTGGGCTGGTAGCCCGAACTACCCGGATGACTTCCGTGACCAGTCACTTTTCAGTCAGCAAGCATCGTGAGTCTTGTCCGGTGCTTTTCTCGACAAGTGTGATAACCAGTCATGTCTTTTAGGAGCCGATTGGTCGTCAACTTGTCAGCATCTGTCATTAGAATTGGTTTCTGTGGTTTCGACTTCGGTTGTGGCATTCTGGGAGGTAGGACAGGACTTCTAGTGCTTTCATCGATAGGTAGCTAGTTGCCAATAGCAAACTCTTTCTTACAACTTCGGGTAGGGCATCTTCGTCAACTCTGAGTAGTGGTCTCCTCCTCCTGTTCCTTTTTTCCTTGCAAGAGAGGGGTGGGGTGTCTTTGTCAACCCTTAGCATCGATCTCTGTCCCATTTGTCCTCCGACCTTACTCAGGGAGGGGCATTGGTAGACACTCCCATATGCTTGCAATTGGACAAAACCCTAACAGGACACTAAAAAACCCTAAAAACCAAACAAAACCCTAAAAATCAAACAAAACCCTAAAAAACCTAGCTAAACCCTAAAAACCCTAGAAAAACCATAACTAAACCCTAAAAACCCTAACTCAATCCCAAAACCCTAGAATTAATCCAAAACCTTAAGATTAATTCAAAATTCTAAATAAAATCCATAATCAAATCCAAAACCCAAGAATTGATCTGAAACCCTAGGATTAATTCAAAACCTTAAAAACCCTAAATCAAAAAATTAAAATTAAATCTCAAACCCTAACAACCATAACCACTTCCCACTTCACTCTAACAATCATAACCACTTCCCACTTCACTCTAACCACCTTAACCACTTCCTACTTTTTCCTTAACAACCTTAACCACCTTAACCACTTCCCACTTCATCTTAACCACCTTAACCACTTCCCACTTCACCCATACAACCCTAACAACCTTAACCACCTCCCACTCTAACCATAACAATCAACCAAGCCATTTGGAAGCCTATAAATACCCCATTTGCAAGGAAAAAAAGAAGGGAAAAAAGGAGAGAGAAAAAGTTTGGAAAAATCTAAAGGAGAGCTTCCAAGGTATTTTCTCTCAACTAAGGCAACCAGAGAGTTCCAAGAAAAGAAAGGAAGCTCGGGGAGGAGGAAAATCAGAGTTTCAAGCCATCTCCGGTGAGCTCCAGCAGCCAACACCTCTATCCTCTCAGGTATACCCTCCACTGACCTCAATTTCCTTCCAAAATAATCTCCTAGGTCTCCCTCTACCTTTTTCCAGTGATCCCATTTGGGCTAGAGGGTTCCTCTAGCAAGAATCAGAGTTTTAGAGGTTGCTGGAGTCATTTTTTGGCGACGTAGGTGGGGGTACGAATCCAGTGAACGATTCGTGTCTCAATGTGTTCAATTCTCTTATGATCATCCTCCTCTTGCTTCTCCAACTCTCCGCGCATCATCTCGTGCCCTCTCTAAGCCTCCAATGGAAGCTCGCCGGAATTGCGACATCCTGCCGTCGCCAGGGAAGATGACGAATAGTGTTACACGACCGAGCACCTCTAGCTCCGCCACGCCTCTCCAAGCTTCCAGAAACGTTCCCCAACACGCCCCAAGCTTCCAGAGCCTCCAACAACGCAAATCAGGCCCCAGATATCCCCTACAACCACCATCGCTGGAACGCCGTTGAAGCTTGATCAGGGAACCGACTCGAGCCACCATTCTTGTTGATGAAGGGGGGAAACTCATCCTCGTCGCTCTCCCGTGCCTCCAAGAGCCCTGGACCACCGCGTCGTCGCCCCTAGAGCCTCCTTCTTCACCGGTGCCATCATCGGAGCTGCCACAACAGCGAGGGAGATAGGCAGCCTCTTTCGACTGTCGAGCAAAGCATTAAAACTGCCAAATCTTCTTCCCTTCCTCTCCTCTTGCTTATCAGGCAATTGGATGCTAGATCAGGCCACGGGAAGGCTTGAAAACGCACTCCAGTCATCGTCATTAGTGAGATACGGTCGTCGACGACCGTCGAGTTATTTTTTTTAGTTTCTTTTAATAAACTCCTCTCTCTTTTCTTTTTTATAGGTAAGTCCTTCTATTTTACTTTTAAGTCCCTGCATATATTTTTTAAATCCTTTTAATAATATTTGCTTTGAAGAATTGCATAGGAACCCCTGAAAGTCTTCATTAATGTTTTCCATGCTTTAAAATTCGGCATAAACCCACTGATTTACTTTTCTTACTTTAAGGTCCAACAGTTTTGCATAAGAAACCCTAAGCTTTGCTAAAACTATTCTGAATGCAGTTTTTTCTGTCAAATTGCAAGTTAAACCCTGGATATTCACATCTTTGCTTAAATGTGCTCAAAAATTACATTTATAGCCCTGAGCTTCATTAACATAATTCTGAATGCATATTTCTCTGTTTAAATTGTAAATTAAACCCTGGGAACTTAAATATTGACTCGGATATGTTCAAAATTGCATTTTAACCCCTAAATTTTACCAATTTCACACTGGATGTATATTTTCTAGGGTAAAATTACAAAATTGTCCCTGAATTTCAAGTTTCCAAACTTAAGTCCATTTTCTTGCACATTTAACCCTAGATTTTTTCAAAATTGCATAAAATACATATTTTACTAGTAAAATTAGGTGTTGAACCCTTGGGATCCTAGTTTTTAATAAAAAATGCACAGTTTTGCACATTTGACCCCAGATTTCTTCAAAATTACATAAAATGTGTTTTCCTATGTATTTTTGATGATTGAGCTTCAGAGTTTCAGTTTTCACTCAGAATTTGGGAATTTTGCACAAAAGCCCTTGGAATTACATTTTTACACTCACACATGCACTTTGTACATTTTGTTGCTATTTTTCATGCATATTTTCTCGTGCCTTCTTTCTTGCATCGTGCACACATTTCCAACTTGTTTCAAACTCGATTTTCACATTGTTTCTTGGATTTCTTCTGACTTTTACAATTTTGAATTGATTTGGCTTTCCATCGCCCAAAGGCATACATTAATAGACTTGACAATGCCGACATTGACCTGAATGAGGATTATTTTCCCCTATTTGATTTTCTCGGATTTATTCAAATTTCCACTATTTTGCGTGACGCTTTCCGAGTATTCTCGATTTTCATGATTTTCCTCATCGCCCAAGGGCGTACAGTAAAGTAGCATTATCAGTGCCTACATTTGTCCCTTGGATTATCATTTTTTCCTTTTCTTTTCTCCATTTCTTTGATTTGGAAATTTTTTCAGTCATATTTAGCATGTGCACACAGAATAGGCAAGCATACACACAATAGACCATTAGCAAGCAAGAAACCTAGAAAAACTGTGTTCCTCGGGCGCATGGGGGTGCCTAACCCCTTCCCCATGCGTAAGATGAATCATTACCCTTTCTCTAGCTCGCATTGATTTATGCACTTCATCCATTAAGCACGAAGCATGCATATGTTTTCTTTGCCTTGATTTCTTTTGGATTTTTTCCTTTGTGATTGGTTTTCCTCGTCTTTCCGTTAAAAGACTAGGTGGCGACTCCTTTCCTTATCCTTTCTTATCTTTCCTTGGTGTTTCTGAGTCTAGTCTTCTTCTCCGGATTCACCATTTTTGCCGTGACCGTATCAAGACTCCTCGTGTGCTTCCATGCACCGTAGGAGAGCCGTGCAGGCTTCCACCGGCATAGTCACAGCACCCATCCATCATCGCCTTTCTGACTTGTTCTACAATGCCACGCAATACAAGGAGAGTAGCCTTTGTGATCTACCTAAGCTCTGAGCCTACTTTGTTCTTATCTCCCAGTGCAAGGTGTATGTGAAGATAGGACAAGGTTACGGTTACCCTAGTTGCTCAGCTTCTTTTCTATATGGGAGATGATTTTCTCCCTTAACTAGTACTCAGTCTTGGGTTCTCTTTAGGCTTTAGCACACTAGTTAAGGACGTACTTCTAAAGTACATGTAACTTCCACGGATCTAGAGAAATCTTCAGGTTATCCTACCCAATTGGGTGAATCTTCCCTAGGGGTTACAATCTCTACTTAAGGAAACCCTAGATAATATGTTGGCAATTCTACTTAATGCTATAAGGTGTCAAGTGTGACCCACAGTCATCAATCATTATTATTATTGTTTTTATTATTGCTATCACTAAATTTAGTCTAGCATTCAAACAAAATAAATAAATAAAGGAAAAGACAAGAAAAGAAAATAAATGTCTTATTTACAAGTTTTTTGAAGGAATAAGACCTTGCCCCTAGTCAGGCTTGGTTGAGTCACGTATCCCCCTTTTTAGATGGAGGGATATACTGATGGGGTGGTTGTAAGAGCCTGCCCTTAACATTAACGATTGGTGGATTTGTGGCGCATCTTCATGTTTTTCCTTTGGTTTGTGCCTGGTTCTAGCTTTGTCGAGGTCACTGTCCAACTCCTCCTACTCCACTTCATGTAGAGTGCCGCTGGTGACTCGGTCTTTCGTTGAGCTTTCCTTTTCCTTGGGAGCACAGCCGATGTATTGGTAGATGCCCTTGGTAGCTTTATGTGACATTAGGGCCTGATTGTCCATTTTTAATTGTAAACCATATAATTAGTTGTAATATTGTATAAATGGTTTATTAATGGATAATCTATTGTTTCTTGGTTATGTGAGCTTGTGGTTGGCCTTTTGTGCACTTGTTTGTGATTTGGGACCAATGTGGAGTCCGATTTGAGGATGCACAGTCGTCTCGATTTACGTACCTGTCTTTTCTTCTTTTTCTTTTTCTTCTCTCTCTCTCTCTCTCTCACGAGCCCGCACCATCCCCGTCTCCTTCTTTCCCTTCCCCGACCCGTGCCACCAATGATGACAACCCGTGCCTCGCTGTCTCTTCTGACGCGATGGACGGCCGGCATGACGTGGGAGGAGGAGAGGATAAAGGGGGGCAGAGGCTAGTGAGGAGAGGGAAGGTAAACCGGGAGAGGTGAAGAAAAGGAATGGAGGCGCGTGACTGAGAAGGAGGTAGCTTGTGTGGTTCACCGTTGGAGGAGGCTTCGTCGAGGTGAGAGGAGACTCGCCGAGGAGTAAGGAGGATCGCCGGAGTGCCGGTCGAGGTAAGCGGCCCTTCTCCTTGCTTGTTTACATGCTTCTAGTGGATCATGTCAAATGTATGAAAATAGAGATAAAATTCTTGTAAAATCGTAGAAAAATAATGTAGACACCCCGATTTTGAGGTGACTCATTGATAAGACTCCAGATGTTGCTTTGGATGGGGCTGACCCTTGAACCAACCCTAAACCCATATCAAGCCTGCAACCCAATTAGAAAACCAAACCAGTAGGGGAGAGCACTTAGCTAGCACACCTACCTGGCACACTTAGCTAGCACACTTACCTGGCACACTTAGCTAGCTCACCTACCTGGTACACTTAGCTAGCACACTTAGCTAGCACACATTTTAGGCGCACATCTCTGACGCACATCCCAGGCACACGCCACTTCGCAGGCTGCAGGCTGCTGGCTTTCCACCTCCCATGGCTGTTACCTCTAGCAACGAATATGCCATGGAATCTTCCAAGCTTTTCGTCTACGAGGCTCTCCCCATTCCCATGAGTTACCCATGAGAAAATCCTATATAAGGACACCCATAGCCAACCATAGGGAGAGGTTAGAAATCCTGAATTCAGCAATTCTGTTCTGAGCCAGCATCCTGCACGAATTTCTCCTTCTTTCCAGCAGCTTATTTTCGTTTTCTGGAGCACTCCCTTGCGTCCTAAAGCCTCCTTGGTCTTTCCAAAGCAACAAGGATCTCTTTATCTCTGATATTTCAAGAAGGAACATCTTGAGAGGTAGGCTTTCTACCTCCTCTTTCTCCTTTAAATCTCATTTCAGAAACATGATAAAGCATGCAGGAAGTCATACATATGGACTGATTTATTCCATGTTTTTGTAAAGTTTTATGATAAACATGCTTGTTCTCTATGCAAAATAATCTCCATGCTAATCCATA
>JAMKQA010032415.1:0-11480 GCA_024699735.1 Posidonia australis
AAAACATGAGATGAAATGTGCGAAAAATATTCCAAGATATGCAAGAAAACATTTAAAACCCTAAATAATGGATTTGAAATTAATCTAAGGGTCAAAATTTAAATTTTTATGTTCATGAATGATTTGATGTGAATCCAGGGACATTTATGCAAAATTTCTAGACTTGAATGTGATAAAAATTGGGATTTTATGTTGGTCAGTGCAATTATGAAGTTTCCTGAGGTCTAGGATGCAAAATACACATGAAAAACTCCTTTTTTTTAAGTTTTGGGGGCTTAATGCAAAAGACCAGGACCAAACTGTAAAGAAAATTCCATTTTAATAACAGTTAGTGTGATTTTCAAATATTTTAGGGCTCAGAATGAAAATTTCACAGAGAAAACTTGCTTTAAAAAGTTTCAAAGGTTAAATGCAAATGGTCAGGACCTAAATGTAAGGGAAACATGTTCTAGGGACCTAGATGTGATAAAAACATGCATTAATATGTTAGAAATTAAAAAATAAAACATTCAAGGGGTCACATGCAAAATGCACAAAGAAAATAAAAGAAATAAATGAATTTCAAAACTACAGGGACTATGTAACATCTGTGCCTGGAATTTTCCATTTTATATAAACCATGGAATTTCTTGTATTTAGCAGTGTGGTTTATTAATGGTTAATTCAGTTTGAGTTGGTTGGTTGTGGTTCTTTCCTGTGTTTTGTGCCCTTGGTTTCTCCCTTGTGGTGTGTTTTTGGCTTGTGGGCCTGTTTGTGCCTTGGGACCCATGTGTGTGCCACATGGGCTTGGACCCGGTCAAAGGGGAGTCAACGGCAGCCCGTGACCTGCCGCGTCTTTTTCCCGATCCCATGAGCCCTAGCAGGGGAGAGAGCTGTTCGTCCCATCCCCTCCGTCTAGTGCTGGTGTAACTGTGAGCGCCGGCGGGATTCCGGGATTGCAGGCACGCTAGAGAGCTTAAGAGGAGGTGGTGCGGTGGCTGTGTTGGAAGCCACGAGCTGCAAGCGGGGAGAACCAGTAGGAGGACGAGAGGCAGTGAGGAGGTTGAGGAAGGGCGCGGCCAGTGGAGGTCGTGTGAGCTGAGGAGAGCTTGCACCAAGCCTCGCCGGAGCGCGTAGGGCACGCGGGGAGCTCACCAGAGCCTGGTACGCGTCCCCGTCTCCCCTCCTTCTTTTATAGAGTGTGCCAAATTAGGGCAAAAAACTGAGTTAATGCATGAAAATTATGCTAAATATGTAGAAATGATGAGAATGTGATGCTTAGCATGTTTATGTCGATATCATGCTGATTTATGGGCTTTTGTGTGGTTTTTGTAGATGATTTAGGAAGCATGCTACAGTGTTAGTATTTGAGCTTCATGCCTTGTCGATTTTCGTTTGAACAGCATGCCTAATGGATTTGTGATTTGATTAGGGGGTTTTGTAGTAGACTTGGAGGTCTACACCTCGTGTTTTATTGAGATTTTTAGTGGCATGCTTGATGGGTCCGATCCTTACTCCCACTTTGGGGAGAAAAGGGTGGTGGAGGCTTGGGTCGTATTCTGCAACAGCCTCTCGGGGGTTGTTCCACTTGGCAGGATCGGACGACAATGAGAAAACGGTCGACCATTCTGGAGGGCAGATTTTAATCTGTCCTGAAAACGGTATGCCGAAATGGTCCGGTATACCGAATCAGGAGATTTCGGTATACCGAAGCCAAAAATCGGTATGCCGAATCAGTGGAAAGCGGCATACCGAAGCCAAAACGGTATGCTGAATCTGGACCCAGAAAGATAATGAGAAATGCTTTGAATAATGTTTATGATGTATGAATAAATGCATAAAAATGATGATAAATTATTGTTAAATACATGATGAATGTATAGAATGCATGGAAATTACATGAGATATGAGGCATGCTAATATGCTAATTTTAATGATGTTTTCTATGAAAAGAGAGAAATTATGGCTCATGTATATGAATGTGGACCCAATGAGGGGTGGAATGCATGGTGCAAGACCATGAGAATTTGTGTGGGTTTAAAGACCATAGGTATGAATTGATGCGTGATGCATGTGTTTTGTAAAGGATTTTTATGAATGGAAAGAGGTTTTTGTGAATGTTTTGCAAAGAGAAATTTGCATATGGTTTTAAAAATATGAATGAGATTTGTAGGAACCACAATGGAACCAGGACTAGCCGACGAGGTAGTGAGACCTCTTGAGATGTCGGTGACATGTCTTTGGTTGTGGTTGCTGAGTGAGCGGTCCGGGGTAGAAGCCTCGAGACTGTGGTGGTACTGCAGGACCCGGGGTATGGTAGACCCAGACTACCCTCAGTGTCGGTGCTGGACGGGTCTGGGGTTAGAGTCCCCAGGTGCTCGGGCACCAGGGCGTCTGTAGGGCACACTCAGTGCTTGTACCAGTGAGGGTACATTTTGAGGCTGCGACCGGGGCGGTTGAACTCCAGTACGGGGTGGTTCACCACGGCACTGCAGTGTGGTGTGGTGACATGGAATCCTCACCAGCTGCTTGAGGCTTGGTCGATCGCCTGTGGCCAGGGTGACGCGACCAGTTTTGATATGGAAAGTGTGGATTTGTGTGTGTGAAATAGTTTCTAGCCCGGTTTGTGGCAAATTGTGCCTATGGATTTTAAATGATGTTTTGGGCTAGGAAACAAGATGAAATGATTTGTTTCTCCAGTGTTGAGAATAAAGGTTTATGAAAAAGTATGAGGTTTTGAAAGAAAAGGAAAGAGAGTTTGAAATACCATTGTTTTCCGTGTTTTCTGATTAAACATGTGGTTTTGGGAATGGTTTATTGTTTAGCAATGGTTTTCTTTGGCTTTAGCGTTGTTTTTGGGGCGCGTACTGGGTGGCATTCTTGTCACTCACGCGTGTTTTCTTGTCCCCTAGTTTTCAGGTACTGAGGTGTAGGAGCAGTCTACTCTGGTGCATCTGTTCGAGCTACATTTGTCGCACACTGGTCTAGGTAGTTAGCTTTATGTATTTAATATTGCTACTTTATTTTTTTCAGTTCTTTTGGGTAGTTCTTGTACTTTTGTGTAGCACTGCGGTGTTACAGACTATGATGCAAATGTTTGGACCTATATGCAATAAAAAAGGATTCAAATGTAATAGCTGAGGACCTAATAAAAATAAGCTTAAACTAAAGGGGCCTAATCTGAAAAGGAGACCATTCGAAGATCGCCAGAGGATCACTGGCGTTCTCCCTCCGGCAATCTCTCCTGCGAGGCTCCGGTGGCTATCCCACGACGGCTGAGGAACCTTGTGGAGGCGCGGCGACCATCCCCTGGAGGTTGGGTAAGGCTGGGGAGGCCTAAGGCCTCCCCCCGACATCGTGCTCCAGTGGTTCCCGCTGGACGGTGACGGAGAAGACGACAACAAGGCGCGGCGGTGTCCCGGAGGATGGAGTGGCGCGGCGATGGTTGGGGAAGCATCACGGGGGCACGGCAAAGCTTTGGAGGGCAACTGCGAGCTCAGGGGTGATCCAGAGCGCTCCTCCCACCTTCGTCTCCGACAACGAGAACGGCGGAGCTGGAGGCGTCGCTGCGATAGCCTGGACGGAGACAGAACGGCACTGAGGCATTTGTGGCGTGGAGACGATGCTCCCCGACGCGATGGCACGAAGAGGGGGCGCTTGGAGCACTTCAACGCCTCTCGACGGCTGACGGCGGAGTGGCTAACTGCAGCGACAGCGACAAGGCTGGCTAAGCGTCGGCGAAGCTTCTCTAGTGCGGAAGGAAACCAAGGGAGGAGGAAAGAAGATGAGGAGAGACCCCTAAGGGGCCTCGCCAGAGGTCGAGAGGCCCAAGCCTCACTGGTGGTGGTGAACCCACCACCGGAGAAAAAAGCTGGTGGTGCGCAGTAGGCTCCGCTCCGCCGCGGTCCGATTCTATATGCTTAATAAGACCTAAGGGGCATGCCTGACTTGTAAAAGAGGGGAGAAGAGGTTACCTGGGTGGTGTGCCTCTCCCAGCGGCTCGACAACGACGCTTGGATTCTCCGGCGACACTCTGGCTAAAGGCTTCTGGGTTGGAAAAAAGACGGTGGAGGAGGTGGCCTGGGTGTCTTCGCTGTTTGGGTGTGGGGAGAAGATTTTTGGGTTGCTGGGGATGAGGTTGGAGGCTCGTTCTAGATAAGGGGAGTGGAAGAGAAGGCTCTAGCAAGGTCTCTCCGGCGATCCCTGTTTTTTGGTTTTCTTCTTTCCGCTCTCTCCAATTTTGTTCCCCTCTCCCTCTTGGTGGTTTCTCGAGCTTCTTAAGGGGATGGATGGCGCGAGGGGATCAAGGGTGGTGGCTGCAGTTGTAGTTTCGTGGGAAGGGGGAGTGGGGAGATCGTGATCAGTTGAGGGAAGGAAGAAGACTGTAGATTATTTTTCCTCCTCCCAAAGTTTCTAATTGATGTGAGAATAAAGGGATATTGGGCTAAATGGGCTGATTTGTAGGCTTTTGGTTTTGTTTTTGTTTTTTTTGTTTTTTTTTTCGTTTTAGGTTTTTAGGGTTTTGCTTTAGGATTTTGGTTTTACGTTAAGTTTTAGATTTATTTTTTTTTGGTGATTTTATTTATTTGTTTTGGTGATTTTAATTAAATTTTGATTTTGTGATTTTGAAGTTTAATTATTTTTCAAATTAATGTTTTAGAGGTTTGAATTTAATTAACAGATTTTTAGTTAGTTTCTTTTAGGATTAATCAATAATTTAAAGTTTTTAGGTTTTTTAATCATTTTAGGGTTTTATGATTTAATTAATTAATTTTAAATTAGGATTTTATGGATTTAATTATTTTAGGGATTTTTTAGGGTTTTTGGATTTTAATTAAAGTTTTTAGCTTAAATTAGGGTTTTTTTTTGTTTTAATTAATGGTTTTTTTTATTTAATTAGGTTTTTTGAAAAAAAAATGGATTTCATTTTGTTTAGACTTTAATTAGGGTTTTTCACTCGATTAATTAGGATTTTAAGTGGATTTTGCTTGATTTTGATTTTGATTTTAATTAGGGTTTTCACTTGATTTTTGGATTTTAAGTGGATTTTGCTTGATTTTGATTTTAATTAGGGTTTTAACTTGATTTTTGGATTTTAAGTGCTTTAGGTGAATTTTCTTAATTTGGTTTTTAATTAGGGTTTTAATTAATTAATTAGAATTTTAAGTGGATTTAGATGAATTTTGTTAATTTTTTGTTTTAATTAGTGATTTTACTTAATTAATTAGGTTTTATGTGAATTTAGGTGAATTTTGTTTATTTTGGTTTTAATGTCGTAGTTTTTGCTTGGATTAATTTAGAGTGAGCTTATGTGGGTCTAGTGGGTTTGTGTGGGCCTAGTGAGCTTTAGTGGGTCTAGTGGGCTTGTGTGGGCCTAGTGTGGGTCTGGTGGGCTTGTGTGGGCCTAAGTGGACTTAAGGTTCTATGGAGTTAGAGTTTAGGAGTGATGGTTGCAACAAGAGCATCTTCTAGAAGAGTATGCTGTCAAGTGACTTGCAAAATCGAGATGTTTACCGTAAGCATCCAAGAAGCTACACTAAACATCAAACTTGGAAGGCAAAAACCGAGCCCACACCCAAACATGATAAATGGATGACATGGCATGTGGAACAATGAAAGAAATAAAAGAGGAAGATGTGAGGCGTTTAAAACTAGGGAGAGGTTACCTGTGGTGATGGGTTTGTGCGTCCGACGTGGCTCACGGTGGCTCTCTCTGGACCAGTCGATATCGGAGGCGGTGAAGCTGGACAGAGGTCGGGTTTGGGGTGAAGGAAGAGGAGGATGACGGGCCAGGCTTGGGGAAGGAGGATGGCTGCTCTCTCCCTCTACCTCAGTTCAGTCCTCTCTCCCTCTCCTTCTCTTCCCTATTTCACGTTGCATGCATGAGGAGGGGCCGGACGTGGGGGATGGTGGCTGTTGGCTCGGTGGTGTCGTTGTGTGGCTTGGAAGATGGCTGCTGGGTCGTTGCTTGTGTGGAGGACGTGAGGCTGGTGCAGGCTAAGGAGGATAGAGATGAGGCTAGAAGACGTGAGGGGCTGTGGCTTGTGAGGTGGCTGGGTGAAGGAGGTTGGGCTGGTGGTCTGTCGGTTTTGGTTGGCTGATGGGTTCATGGAGGAGGAAGATTGGTTGTTGGTGAGAGAGAGAGATGGAGAAGAAGGAGGAGAGGTGTAGGACGTGAAGGCTGGGAGGTCGGGCTTGTGTTTCTCGTTGGTGGACGGTGGCTGAGGTGTGGATGACTGTTGGTGCTCACCGGAGGAGGAAGGCTAGAAGTGGGTGCCGGCTTGGGTGGCTGGGACGCGAAGGAGAAAGCTGCTGGGTTGGGTGGCCAAGGAAAGAGGAGGTCTTGGTCTGGAAGGCTGAGGAGGACGGGCCAGTGGACGGAATCTCTACTGGTTGCCTCCCTCTCACCTCAGGCTGCATGGGTTCAAGGGAGAAGGAGCATGATGACCGGCTACTGGTGGTTGCTAGGTGGGGATGAGGGGCTGGAGGAGAGGCTAAGGAGGATGGAGATGAGGCTGGAAGACGTGAGGGTGGCTGCACAGGAGAGAGGTCGGCTGGAGAATGTGTGGGTGATGGCTCGGGTGGCTGTTGCAGTGGAGGGCTCGGCGTGGTTGATGGGTTACTCTCTCCCTCTCTTCTTCACATTGCATGGGGAGGGGCTGGACATGGGGGGTTTCAGGTTTGATGGAGGGAGGTCTGGTTGGGACGGGTGGTGAGAGGAGGAGGAGGGTGTAGATCTCGGATGAGCGGACGTTTCCGGCGACCGATTTGAGGGCTCCAGCGAGGTGAAACGAGGAGGAGAATCGAGGTGAGTTTTGTTCGATGGTATATTGTTCTCCATCTCCTTCTCTATTTATAGAGGAGTCAAAACCCTTCTACCTTCCTCCGGCTCTCTCTTCCTCCGTTGTCTGTTTCCGCTGGTGACAGAAAACGGTCGACCGTTCGTGCATTACACGTACAAACAATTATTTCTCGGTTTAATGGTCTTTAATGATCATTTATCAACATCTCTTACTTGGTCATAAAGACCATGTACAAATTCCATACACAGAAATGTTACACTCCCACTCTCACTATCGGTGAAGTATATAATTTCAATTTTCAATTTTCCACTCCCACTATTCATGAGAATGTTCTTCATTTCCATTATCTATGAAAATGTTCCTTAATCCCATTAAGTTAACAAACTTAATGAATTTTTCTACTGTTATTCCCTTTATCATAGGATCAGCAATCATATCTGATGTTGATATGTAACTCAGTTTTATTTTCCCACTTTTCACAATATCACGAATATAGTGATAATGTATATTAATGTGTTGTCCTCTTATAGTATTTGCACCATTATGTACAAGACTTATTGTCGTTTGGTTATCACAATACATTTCTATTGGATTATTTATCAAGTTGAGATTTAAATCATTTATAAATCTCCAGATCCAAACAGAGTGTGATGCAGCTGCACTACAGGCAACATAATCAGCTTCCTGTGTGTATTTGGCTACACATCCTTGCTTTTTACTTCTCCAAGATACAGTTGCACCTCCAAAGATGAATACATGTCCCGAAGTGGACTTTCTATCATCTTTGTCACCACTCAGATCAGCATCTGTATAACCAAGCAATTCAAGCTCATTCACTTGATAAGTCAACTTATAATGCAAAGTTCCTTTCACATATTTCATTATCCTTTTTACAGCTTCCCAATGTTTTGTTCCGGTATTACTTTGATACCTGCTGACAACACTTACAGCATATGCCAAGTCTGGTCGTGTACACAACATAGCGTACATTAAACTTTCAATCACTTGAGCATAAGGTACTCTTAAAGGTTCTTTCTCCTTTCTAAGACATTGGTCATTACTTAATCTTTTCCCAAAAACATATGGTGTAGGGGCTGAGGAATAATTTTCCATTCCAAACCTTTTCAGCACTGTACGTAGGTATCTTTCCTGATTTATACTCAGTATTCCAGATCCCCGATATCTAAGGATCTGTACTCCAAAAACATAAGATGCTTCTCCCATGTCTTTCATCTCAAACCTTTTGCTAAGTTCTTCCTTTGTATTGTTCAACATGTGAGTATCATTTCCAGCAAACAAAATATCATCCACATACAAAGATAATATAATAAACTTGCTCCCACTTTTCCTGACATATACACAATAGTCTAATCTGTTTGAAACAAATCGCATTTTGACAATTATATAATGAAACTTATGATACCATTGTCTAGAAGCTTGTTTCAAACCATATATTGACTTATTTAATTTGCACACTTTGTCTTCATGTCCTTTTACCTGATATCCCTCAAGCTGTGACATGTAAATTTCTTCCTGTAAATCACCATATAGAAATGCAATCTTTACATCCATTTGATGTAATTCAAAATCTAAATGTGCAACGATAGCCAATATAATCCTTATAGATGCGAACTTAGCTACCGAAGAATATGTTTCTTGATAATTAATTCCAGGTTTTTGTGTACAACCTTTAGCAACTAACCAGACCGTATACTTATCAATAGACCCATCAACCTTTAGCTTTTTTCTAAATATCCACTTGCATCCTATAGCCTTTCTGTCACTATGTAAATCACATAATTCTCATACATTATTCTTTTCCATTGAATCAATTTCATCATTCATGGCATAAAGCCATAAATCTTTTTCCTTTGATTCAATAGCATCTATGTATTTCATGGGTTTCATGTGATTGTCCTCTATATTTGCTATTAAGCATGAAGACTCACAAGAATACAAGTGATAATCATTCATCCGAGCAGGTTGAGTCCTTATTCTTTTGTTGCTAATAGGCTCTACCGGTTCAATTCCATCTTGAGTTTGTTCATTTTGATCTATTATTTCATCATTTCCATTTACAGGCTCATTTTGATTTTCCCTTATATTTTCCATAAGTTCATTCATGTTTTCCATATTTTGTTCCGGAATTTCATTGAAATAGTTATCTCCCACTACAAGCAGTGGTTCTATCTCATTTTCATTCTCTTCCTTTTCTTTTAAATTTTCAAGAAAAGTTGCATCCCTATATTCAATGATTCCCTTTTCTTTATGGAAAAATCTATAACCAAAAGAATTTTCACAATAACCTATAAATGTACACTTCAAAGTTCTAGAATCTAACTTATCCCATATTTGACCAGGAATAAGTACATGAGCTACAGAACCCCATTTCCTCAAATAATGTAAATTGAGCTTATATCCAGTCCACAACTCATAAGGTGTACTAGGTATAGATTTTGTGGATATTCTATTCAACACATGGTTTGCTGTAAGCAAAGCCTCTCCCCAAAATCTCTTGGAGAGTCCTAAATGTGACAGCATGTATCTAACAGAATTCATAAGAGTTCTATTTTTCCTTTCCGCCACACCCTTTTGTTGTGGAATATAAGACATTGTTGTATGCCTCTTAATTCCATACATTTCACAAAACAGTTCAAATTCCTTAGAATTATATTCCCCACCTCTATCTGACATTAATACCTTAATATTTCTTCCTAGTTGTTTTTCAACTTCTAACTTGTATTTCTTAAAACAAGTCATGACTTCACTTTTATGGCTTATTAGATAAACATAAGTATATCTAGAAAAGTCATCTATAAAAGTCACAAAGTATTCCTTGTGATCAAGTGTTTTAACACTAAGTGGATTACAAACATCAGAATGAATTAAGCTCAATAATTCATCTGATCTATGTCCTATTCCAAATGGTTTCTTAGTTATTTTTCCAACTAAGTAATGTTGACACTTATCTAATTCCATATCATTTAAATGAGGCAACAAATTCAATTTTACCATTTGTTTCATTTTATGCACATTAACATAAACCAATCTTAAGTGTCATAAATCACATTCCTACAAGAAGCACAAGAGATAACCAGAAGCCACATCAATATTATTTATTTCAATTCCAAATACAACAAGTTTGAACTGATCTTATTCAGGTACAAATTTTCCCATAGCGAAGACCTTCTTGTCTTTTCCTATGGATACACGTTTATTATAAAACCTGATTTCCATGCTTTTCTTTACCAGCATGCCTACTGAAATAACATTCTACCTCATGCCAGGTGCATAAAAGACGTCTTTAAGTACCATAATGTTGTCCCCCAAATCCAAGCAGTCGGTGCCAACTCCTTTCACATCTAAATAGGTATTGTTACCTATATAGATACGTTGTTCCCTAGAACTGAATTCTTTGAATGACTCCAATCCTTGTTTGGTTTTGACAATGTGTCTTGTAGCACCAGAATCTACCCATCACTCACTTATATTGGGAGTTACAACATTATTACATTCAGTGACACAAATAAAGACTCTCTTATTCTTCTATTCCGAGGTCTTGCCTTTGCTACCATCCCTATTTGGGTAATTTACTCTGTAGTGACTAAATTGGCCACATACATGGCAAGAACCTTGTAGTTTTTTCCTTTGGTTTGGCTTGAAGTTCTTGTTGAATCCATTCTTTCTCTTGTTTTTCTTTTGCTTCTAGTGTGCAGCATTTGCTTCTTCTAGATTGGTTTCATATTTCTCCCTGCTAGCCATTGTTTCCTATTCTGTGGCCAACCTAGCAAGTAGTTCAGAAAGTTGAATAGGAGTTGACGTAAGAGATGTGGTGACCATGTCATAGCAATGTGAGAGACTATTTAAAATTGTAGCTATTTGCAGTTTTTCAGGAATAGGGGTTCCTGCAATAGCCAAGTCCTTAGCCATAACTATCATACCATTTATGTGTTCCACTACATTTTGTTCCTCAAGTATTTTGCAAGAGTTGTATCTTTGAAAGATAAGTTAGGTTGTCATTTCAGTTGTTTTATCATATTTTTCCTTCAAAGCATCCCATAATGTGTAAAATGTAGTGTATATTTCAAAACATTTTAATAAACTATCATCCATAAACATGAACATAAGGTTTTTAGCCTTTTTGTCATTAATCTTTAATTTTTCATGTTTTTTAATTTCTACTTCAGAAGCGTCATTTGGCAATTCCAGAGGATTAGCTCCTATAGCATGTTCAATATTGTCATATTCTAATGCATGTTTGATTTTCCGGTACCACGTCTCATAGTTAGCCTCATTCAATTTCTCTATCCTAGTCAATTCGGTTGTGAACAATTTGCTAGCCATTTCTCAAATTTACAATAAATAATAAAATTTTAAATGTAAAATTTGCTATTTAAATTTCAGCAAGAAATTTAATTCTAAGGATTTATCCAAATAAACTCTATTATTTGATAAAGTTTATTTCCAGAAATCAAGCAAAGTTCCAAATACCAACTTAAATCATGCAAGAGATATAATTTTAAATAATCATGTAAGATTATTATAAAACTTTAAAGCATGCAAAGTAAATTTTAATTAAAAATTGAATTCCTATCAACATTATTTTAATTTTCAATTCCAATTAATCAAGTTAATTTATTTTCCTAAATTAAGCATGCATATGTTAAAATCAGATTATTTTCTTAAACATGCATTAAT
>JAMKQA010032422.1:0-10817 GCA_024699735.1 Posidonia australis
CAAACATTTTAAATAGTTTTGATCAAATCTAGCAGTTTAGATTTTTAATCTTATGGTTAGATGTTAAGATATACAAAGTTGTCTATATATATATATGCAGATATCCGTATCCGTATCCGTATCCGTATCCGTATCCGTTGAAAATTCAAAAGACATATCCGTATCCGTATCCGTATCCGTGTCCGCTCAAATTTAAAAAACCATATCCGTATCCGTATCCGTATCCACTCCAAGGCGGATACGGATATCCGTACCCGCTCATAAACGGATACGGATACGGATATTTTGCGGATATACCGTATCCGTTTGCACCCCTACAAGGAACACATTCTTGTGAAGAAAACGATTCAAGAATGCCTTCCGCATTATCTCCATCTCTTGGTTCCATTTGGGTTCCATTTAACTTCAAGAGCCATAGACATCGATGGCCAACTCCAGGGGTCCCTTGAGACATCCATGATACATGAAGAGTGCAATTGGGAGCAAGAGCATGCCAAGATAAAACTGAGAAAAGCATATATGATTCCATCTTCCATCCATTGAGCTACATAGGCATTCTTGTGCTTGTCTAGCCATGTGTATCGTTGGGAGCACATAAACACCGTTGATGGCATTCTAGAAGATGGAGGAAAGAAAGGAAAACCAAGAAAACACTTGGATATGGATCATGGTCTAGTGCTCAGTGGCCAATAACCTCACATAGACCATAATCCATCGCCAAAAGAAACCAACTAATGCAAAAACTGTAAGAATGCCAAGCATGTATCAAACCACTCATATACCATATGATGAACACAAGCCAAAACCCATGAAATCCAGCAAATAAAGGATGATCCATCATTGAAATAAACTAGCTAGTGCAAGAAAACATAGGACAACCAAGCATATATCAAACCAATTATATACCATATGATGAACACAAGCTAGAAGCCACGAAATCCAGCAAATAAAGGATGATCCATCATTAAAATAAACTAGCTAATGCAAGAAAATATAGGAAAGCCAAGTATATGTCAAACCCATCATACACCACATGATGGACACAAGCTAGAAGCCATGAAATCCAGCAAATAAAGGATGATCCATCATTGAAATAAACTAGCTACTGCAAGAAAACATAGGACAGTCAAACCCTTTATATATCCCATGATGAACACAAACCAAAACAAATGATCTAGCTATGTAGGAAAGGTAAAGAGTTTACCTGGTTGAAGAGTGCTTGTCCTTCCCAATGTTTGCTTGCTTGCGGTGCATGGCTGGTTGCGAAAGGAGAAGGAGAGAAGGGCTTCTGGTTCGTTGGAGCTTGGACGATGAGGAGGGCTGTTGTGCTTGTCCAAATGGGAGGGGAGGACGTGAGGTGAAGGTGACGAGGGCTCCTGTGTTGGGCTGTTTAGGGTGTTGAAGGAGTGGGAGATGATGAGTGTGGTGGTGGCTATGCTGATGGGTTGTTGAAGAGGGGAGGAGGATGGCTTCCATTGGGTGTGGAGAGGTGGGGCGGTGAGGTGCTGCCTATGGGAGGAGAGATGCTTGAGAGGTGATGGTTGCTGGTTGGTTTTCTCATGGATGGAGGAGGCTGTGTGAGGAGGGGAAGAGAAGGGCTATCCAAGGAGAGGGAGAGAAGGATGGAGGTTGTTGTTACGTGAATAGTGGAGACATGGAGATGGGTGAGAGTGAGTGAGTGTGAGAGAGAGAGAGAGGGGTTGTGCCTGTTAGACGTTTGGAGGTGACGTGGTGTTGGGTTTTGGTTGTAAGATGGCTAAATGGTGGTGGGCTATCAGTGAGTGTGGTGAGGGAAAAGAGCTATTGTGAATAGGGTGTTTGTGGGGTTGTGTGGACTTGGAGACATGAGAAGAGAGGAAGAGGAAGGCTGTGAAAGGAAAGGGACAGAAGGGTTGTTCGTCGAGGGAAGGTGAAGAGATGGGAAGATGGGTTGTGTGTGAGTGAGTTAGGGAGAGAGAGAGAGAGGGGGCTGCGTGGGAGGAGGGAGAGAGCAATCAAGATGGTTTTAAACCGACAAAATGTAATCGTCTGGAGCTCA
Source organism: Posidonia australis (assembly GCA_024699735.1). Taxonomy (NCBI): domain Eukaryota; kingdom Viridiplantae; phylum Streptophyta; class Magnoliopsida; order Alismatales; family Posidoniaceae; genus Posidonia; species Posidonia australis. The sequence goes on from JAMKQA010032422.1 coordinate 2,039, forward strand.
AAATTCTTGCAATCCAAGAGTCTCTCTCTCAAAATTCTTGCAATCAAGATGCATGCATGTGTGGTTGGAAGAACAAGAGACTGAATAACCAAAAGCTATAGAGCTCTGCCAGCCTTATTGTAAAAGTTATGTATTCATGCATATATGGCTACATAAACAATATGTATACATGTAATGCCTACGTGAATAATATACATGCAATGGCTACTTGAATGATATACATGCATGTAATAGTTACTTACGTGAATAATATATATATAATGACTACACGAAATGGCATGCAAAGGCTGATGCAGTAGTATCTAATAGTTATGTGAAATGCATGCATGCAAAGGATTGGTGAATGATATACATGCATGTAATTGCTACGTGAGATGCATACATACAAAGAATAATGATACATATGGATGTAATGGTTATGTGGATTTAATTGGCAAAAATAAAATGGATGTGATTTTGGGTTCAGAAACAAGGATGTGATGGTCTGGTTTGAGATTTTAGATAGGTTTTGGCGTCGGAGTAGTTTTTGGTGCTGGAAATGCCTCGTTACAATCGTGGTAAGGTTTTTCGGAGAAATCTACCAACAACTGGCTACAAATTGGAGTGTCTACACAAGTAGACCCTGCATTAGTTCTAATGTATAACAACTCTGCATATCTCTGATATGCATGTCGCTAGCACATTTTCCGTGCGCAAATACCTGGATTGTGTTGTCCAATCCCACATTGGACATCCATTTTTTGCTTCTCATTGGTTGTCATGGATTTAGGCATATACCTTGGTGTGTTTGGACTGTCATGTCCCTCGTCCAAGCTTTAATTCCCAATCCAAACCCTTGATTTTAATCCAAGCCAACCATCCATGAGTGGTTATTCATCAACAGCTCCCACGCAAACCTTTCTCCTATTTAACACCACGCCCAACTACGTGAGAACTCTCTTGCACTCCTGGCATTGTCAACACTTGCAAGCCACTCCCAACACTAGCTTTAGCATCAGAACTTGAGAGCACAACACCTTCCATAGCCGAGCACCACCTCCATCTCCTTCACCTAGCCTTTCCCATGTGAGAATGAGAACAAGAGCACCCTCTATGACCGAACGCCACCTTTGGTTCTTGGCCATGCCTGCTTCCCAACTGCCATGTTTGGAGCCACCCGAAGGACCACCACTGTGAGCCTTCAACATCAAGAGGCACACTCTAGTTCACAATGTAGGTGAGCGCATGCTCCCTCAGCGTAGTTTCCTCGCATCGCTTAGTTCTTGATTGTTGGCATGATTTTCATTCGTTTTGGCTTTGAATTCGCAACTCCACTGCACAAGCGTGTGATGGGTTCTCATTCCTGGTGTGAGGCCACCGGCCGTTGAGCACGAGATAGGACCCATCCCAACATGAGCATCCATCGTCAACTCTTCCACAACGCTCCAGACAGCCCTCAGCCAAGGAACCATCCCATTCTGCCTAGCTATCCCTGTGGCGGTGAATGGGTTCACGTCACAATGTGGGGCACGTGGTGGTCACCGAGCTCGTTGCATTCTCATCTGCATCGCATTGCATGGCCCCATTCTTATCTTCTCTTCCTTCCTCCTCATCCCACCAATGCCATAGTGGGAATTCTAGAGCTCGTGGCCTGTTCCATGGTTGTGAGAACCAAAGTATCCTGGTGACACACAATGGAGGTCGGGAAGAGTGGGCACTCATCCTAAGTCTGGTTTTAATCATTAGGAATGTGCATTAGCATCCTTACATGCTTCCTCGACGCTCGATTGCATGATTCGATCGGCTTCCTTCCTCCATCTGTGCGATGAAAGTTCGTTATCTGAAACAGAGTACTTGAGATGCATGTCTTTAGTGCACATATTAGGCGCATAGACCTGATACAAATATCTGACGTGTTTTGCCTTGGTTCGGAGCATAGATAGCGAGGCTGAGCACTGTTTCTCATGTTTCCTTCGCTTGATTTTTTTTTTATTGCATCTAGATCTCTTCTCTCTACATGTTTTCACTTTCATTTGCATAGCATTAAGTCTCTTGCCTTATAGTATACATTATTGAACATTTGCATATTTGTAATGTCACACACATAAGCAGAAAAACATTGAAAGACTGATATTACTAAGCATGTGGGGTTGTTTAACAACTTCCTCATGCGTAAGAGAAGTCTTTATCCTTTCTTTGTCTGTGATGACCTATGTTTCATTCATTGATATAGGAGTCATGCATCTTTAATTGTTTCTTTGCTTGCATATATATTGTTTCTCGTGTGTCCTTTTCCGTTTTTAATACACTAGGTGACAACTTCCTTTCCTTTACAATGACTCATTGTCACAGTGGCTGTGAGAACTTTAAACTCGTCACAGGTCCTAGATTCGAACCCTAAGACATTCACCTCTTACTATCTCAACCAATAACAAAAAAAAACAACTTCCTTTCCTTATTCTTTCTTTTCTTTGTTTTCGCCTGATGTTTTCGAATTGAAATCTTCCTCAGATGCACCACTTTCCGTGGCCACTTGGCGTGTGTAGCCTCACTCCACACACTTTCAGGCCTCCATCCCCAGCCACGCATTGGTCACAACTATCAATTAAAAGGAAAATACATTGAGTAATATCTTCTTACAATAATCGATTACAAATTACAATGTCCCCCTCAAGTTAGTATCTTTCTTAATTTTGAAGGAAAGGAATATGATCTTTTTTTTTATGACTTCTAAATATGTATCCATGATATGCATTAATAAATTACCGCTGACATCCACGGATTTTTCACTTGTCCAAGCTATATCAACGAGTTTGAGATCTCATTTACTTGCCATATACTAATGGAAGCATGGGCCTCATATGAAAAGTCCTATACGAACTCCTCTACAATATATAAGATCATGAAGGTCTAAGTATTATCCCTACTGTTAGGGTTACTGAAGAGCTTCCTGATCTGTTGCATTAATTAAAGTCCTATAGCTCAATAATCCAAGGATCTGTGCTTCCTGGAGGTGACTTGGAAACTACTCCTTTGTTTCAAGATTAGTAGTGTTTATACCCCCACAAGAAAAAAGACGAAAATAAAATGGAGTACTAAGATTAAGCAAAAACAATCGATACTCAAAGCAAGGAAGTTAGCAAGGCCCTTAGATTCTTAACTTGGTCAAAACAAACGAAAAAAAAAATGCTACTCTAGTTACTTACCAGGAAGATGTGTTGGTAATGTCAGAATATCCAACTTACCTGCAACTTTTTTAGTGACTACTACAATTTGGGCTTGGCCCAACTAAAATATACTATTTTACTTTTCACAGAACGAAAGAAACAGCCAGGCACCCAACTATCGAATATTCGAATTCCATGTCTATGTTTTCCACTCGCTTTTGTTCTTGCATGCTTTGAATCTTGTCATCTTGATTTTAATTCAGCACACTGTGACAATTAAGACATGCCATCGGGCTTTGTGTCCAATTAAAACTACACTGATGGACTTCACTTCACTTATGAAAATGTAATGGGCTTCATAAGCAGTTTAAGACACAAGCTGCATCCTTGATTGGACCAGTGGAGCTAAAGACGAGCCTCACATTTGCTGTTACAAATACAGCACCATCCTCTTGTAATGATATTAAATTAAAATTTTGTTGAATCCTAATGATAAGCTTCTCCCAGCTCTTATGTATATATAGAGATATATATATATGTATGTATGTATGTACATATGTATGTATGTATGTATGTATGTATGTATGTATGTATGTATCTCACTCCTAAATCCTAACAATCATGATCAGATTACCTTCACCAATGGAAAATGTGACTCCTTCCTCATCGAACTTGATTATAATTGTGTGCTGGTTCAATGCCACCCCTCCCAATGAGAGTGGACTCACCTCTCCATAATAATAGCATTTATCTTTTCTTCACGAGGAAATGATTTTATTTGCTCTTACGGGAAATTACTCTACTACCCTTTATTTGCATGCCCTCGTTGTTTTGTGGCTTGCTTGATTGCTCGTCTTCTACTTTCTTGTTTACTTCTTTACTCGTTAGTAGTTGCTTTGTAGTTTCCTTATTCCTGTTACTAGACACATGTTATGCGTTATTAGATTAATATTCAAAATGCAAAAATTTTAATACGAGAGCTCAATGTGGCTTATACAATATACATCCAGCAAGATTGTATATTTAACCACATAGAAAACATTATTATAGTATAAAGTATGTGTCATTGATCTTGTCTGATGCTCGTAAATCACAACTCAGTCTGGAATTGGCTCAACTAGGGAGGTTAAAGTTAGGAAGCTTAGGCTACTGCACAAATTGAGGTTAGGGAGCTCGCACTGCGACACCAATTGAGGTCAGGAAGCTCGAGAGCCTACATGCAATAAGAGTAGAAGAGGTTAGAAGGCAACAACGAGTTGACATGATTTCCTCTGATGCCTAAGTTAGCTCGTGAGCAAAAATCATGTTTAGATACTTAGATTTAGATAAGCTTGCGTATCTTAGGAGTTACGTCGGAATTTATAAGCAGAGGGTTCTCTGTATCTTGTTAATAACACCCTTAGTCGTTAGGATCTAAACATGTGACAAGTCAAAGAGTAAAATGCATCCATTGGTATCGCTCATCGAGTCCCACAGATGAAACACTACTAGTGGTCGCTAAGGCTTGTCCTGCTCTATGATGTCGTTGTGCTTGGCCTAGAGATTATTCTTCTGCTTAGCCTAGTCGATCACTAATGCTCTGCCTACCAAGCTATCCAAGTAGGTCGAGTGGTCCTCTCTTGGCAAGTCGATCACCAATGCTCTACTCACTAAGCTATTCGAACAAGTCAAGTAGGTTGCCAATGCTCTACTTGCTAAGCTAACCAAGTAGATCAAGTCGGTGAGTGAACTCACCTATGGAGTATTTGTGCCTTCATCTATTTGGTGTTTACGTTAAGGCTTGACACCCTTCTTAGGAGTCCCCCACTTCATAAAGTAAGCTAGAGAGTCACTTTGCAATGTAGTGAGATGCTTTTGATGCTCAAGCCCAGACTTGAACTAGTCCTTTATTGAAGACACCAGCTAATCTTGCTCAGTCTGTTCTAAGGGGATCTATATAGCTAATACATTGGGTCAACTCTAGCTGAATCTATTCTGAGCGACACCCTCATTGCTTAATAACAATCCTCTAGTAGCTTTATTCTTTCCATTGTAGTGTTCTTGTTAACTATGATCTAAGGTGTTTGGACTCTCGTTTGATGTTGATGGCTTCGAGGGTTATATGCTTGTAGCTTGGAGAGGTTCTTTTACGTTGTAAATCTCCACCGACTGACGTCTGTTCTACTCGAGAAGATCTTTTGAGCCATAGTTCTTCGTCGATTAAAGACTTTACTACTCAATGAGATCTTTCGAGCCATAATTCTTCGCTAACTAAGATTTGTTCTATTCAAGGGGTTTTTATGAGCTATAACTCTTCACCGATCAAGGTCTTTTTTGCTCAGAGGAATCTTATGAGCTATCACTCTCCATCGACTGAGGTCTATTTTGCTCAGGAGGATTTTGTAAGCCATGCCTCTCCATTAACCAAGGATTTTGCTGTTCGAGGAGATCTTCTGAGTAGTAACTCTTCATCAACTGAGAACTTCTTGTGATGAGATTTTTCTGAGCCGTAGCTCTCTATTGCATGGGGATTCTTGCTTAGTGAGGTTCTTCAGAGATGTAGTTCTCCATCAACTGAGGGTTATTACGAGAATGTTCTTCCAAGTCGTAGCTCTCTATTGCCTAAGGATTCTACTCAGCAAAGTTCTTCCGAACTGTAACTCCATATCGACTGAGGGCTTATTGTAATGAGATTCTACCTAACCATAGCTCTTCATTGCTTTGCTCAGCAAGGTTCTTTCAAGCCATAGTTCTCTATTGACTGAGAACTCCTATTGAGGGAGGATTTATGGTTAATTGATAAAAAAACATTGTGATAGGAAACAATAGAGTTTTTCTAATGTTCCAAAAGTAATAAAGAGAATCGCACTAAGGTAGAATTAGCAGAATTACACACATATAAGCAGAGGTTACTGAATACATAATAATGCTTCAAGGTCACGGGAGGTCCCAATTGTCTTCTTCACTTGACTTGGTCGCGGTTGGGTTGTGCCTGATCAAGTTGATGCACATCATCCTTTTGTCATTTGCTCTCTACATGCAAGTTCATGCGTAGGTGACTTCTCTCGCCTAATCCTCCTATGGTCATCATGGCTTCTGCTCACCTAATACAGAGTGAGGAGACATAACACTCATAAGTAGCTAGTTTGTCGCCATACATGGATGCCATCCCAACAGCAATAGGAAATTTTAGGCATAGATGGTAGGTGAAAGCCATGGCCTTGGGTTGTGCCTAATCAAGTTGGTGAAAGTTGATGCACATCATCCTTTTGTCATTTGCTCTCTACATGCAGGCTCATGCATAGGTGACTTCTCTAGCTTGATCCTCCTACAGTCATCATGCCTTCTGCTAGCCTAATACAAGGTGAGGAGACATAGCACTCATAAGTAGCTAGTTTGTCGCCTTACACGGTTGCCATCCCAATAGCAGTAGGAAATTTTAGGCATAGATGGTAGGTGGAAGCCATGGCCTACAACTTATTCAGGGTTGTCTTCCCAAGACCATGTTGTAACAACTTGGTATTCTGACCACCACGAACTTAGCCAACGTGGTAGCATTCTTGTCTTTACTACTGAGTGTCAAAGGCAAGACGATGGTCCCCTAAGCAAGAGTGCTCTGATTGTTGAACCGGACTGGCTAGGACAACATGGGCTTCAGGGTTGCCAACCCAAATCCCGTTCTACAGAAAGGCTCCCAAAAAACATATCGCAAGAGCATCCAAAGTCAACTAGGACCCTCCAGACCAACACATTAGAGACAGTGACCAAGATTACTAGGGCATCATCATATGAGACTGCCATGTCTTCAGATTAGAGTTACTAAAGCTAACCTCCACCGTAAGGCTTGGTCGCTTTTACTTGGGCGAACCAAGCCGTGTATTGTACACTTGTCAAGTGTAAGCCTTCCAAGCTAGAGAGCTTGTTTTGCCTGTCAATGGTCTAACAAAAATTACTTTAATTACTTGAGACCTTGGTTGATCATTCTGAGCTATCAAGGCTATAAATGCACGCTCACGTCCTCCCTCTCATCCTATGTTATCGATGAAGCAAGCAAGCTAATCCCACTGGACCAATGCTTCTATGTTGTCCTTCAATTGCTTGCACTCTTGGTGATGTGTCCATTGCTTCGATGAAAGTCATAGTAAATGCCCTTATTCTTCATGAGTTCGGGCCATTGCATTTTCTCAGTGTTCTTTATCTCCATAAGTAGCTATGTCCTAGAGACATTCAGTGGCATGAAGTGGTGGAACCGTTGCTCCCCAAACTGGAAGACTAAGTCACTCTTGAGCCTCATGAACCATGTCCAAGCTAGTCCTCTTTGGGTAGTGGGAAAAATTTGACATAGGATAACAACAGTTGCCATTTGAGCCCCCATCAGATCCCAAAAGGCCATTACATTATCCACAAGGTCGGAGGTGCTGTCATAGGATTCCAAGTGTGGCATCTTGAACCCATCAGGAAGCGGCTCAATTTTCATTGCTTTCTATGAAGGGTGAACATGTGGCTTTCTCCATGCTTCCTAAGAGAGTGTTCTTTTCCTTCTACATTTATCTTAGACGTTCCTCTATCTCTACTATGTGATCTTTTACCCCTTTACCCCTCCGTCAGAGTGGTTGTTATGCTCCGTCTACTCATGCGTGACTGTAGACACCTCGATTTTGCAATTACTTGACATCAGGCTCCTCTGAAAGATACTCTGGTTGCAACCACCACCCCTAAACCCTAACTCCATCAGAACCCTAGACCCACATAAGCCACACAAGCCCAGTAGGCCCACTCAAGCCCACACAGGCCCACTCAAGCCCACACAAGCCCACTCTCACTTAATCCAAGCAAAAACAACTAATTAAAACCAAAATAAAACAAAATTCACCTAAATCCACTTAAAACCTTAATTAATTAAGTAAAACCCTAATTAAAAACCAAGTTAAACAAAATCCACTTAAAATCCTAATTAATTAAGTAAAACCCTAATTAACATCAAAATCAAGCAAAATCCACTTAAAAACATTTAAAATCCAAATTAATCAAGTGAAAACCCTAATTAAAGTCAAAATCAAATAAAATCCATTTTAATCCATTTAATTTCAAGGAAAACCTAAATAACTCAAAAAACCCTAAAGTTACTTAATTAAGTTAAAAAACCATAATTTAAACCCAAAACCTTAATTAAAATTCAAAAAACACTAATTCAAATGAAAAACTTTAATTAAAATCCAAAAAACCCTAATTAAATTAAAAACCATGTCTAAAATTTAAAAAACCTAAATTAAAACTCAAAATTCCAATTAAAACCCAAAAACTTTAATTAAAACCCAATACCTTAATTTAAACTAAAAACTCTAATAAAAATCCAAAAAACCTAAAAACCTCTAAAATAATTAAAATCTTAATAATCCTAATTTAAAACTAATTAATTAAGTCACAAAAACCTAAAATGATTAAAACCTAAAAACCCTAAATCATTTAATTAATCTTAAAAGAAACTAACTTAAAATCTCATAATTAAATTCAAACTCCTAAAAACCCTAATTTAAAAATAATTAAACTTCAAAATCACAAAATCAAAATTTAATAAAAATCACCAAAACAAATAAATAAAACTTAAAACAAAATCAAAAACTTAAAACAAAACCAAAAACTTAAAATAAAAT
>JAMKQA010032423.1:0-11118 GCA_024699735.1 Posidonia australis
TCGACAACCTGTGTCGCAAATGGGGATATGAGAAAGGATCACCTCTTGGGCTTTACGGTGAGGGAATCGCCGAGCCGATCGAAGTCGAAGAATGGGTGGAGAAAGACGGTTTGGGTTACGAGCGAGGCAGTCAAGAGAGGCGATCGCAGCGCTGGGGTAAGTCTTCCAGAATTGTTATTCCATGAGATTTATCCAACTTTGTCAGCACAGGCATCATGGATCCGAACCGCAGTTCCAACGCAGTATCAACATCATCAGCCTGGATCTGCCCGGAGGGTTCATATCAAGAGAGTAGCCAGCCTGAACAACAGAGCATATGGCAGAGTATCACGTAGAGCAGAGAGCAGCCAAGATTCTGGTCCAAGAGACAGACTCAGATGATGATATCAGGGATCTGGACCTATTATTTCAGGAGCAGCTAGACATGCTTGAAGAGGATATAGCAGAGCATGACAGCAGAAGGAAAGGAAAAGCGGTTGTCACCACATCATCAACAGACTCACCAATACCACCCCAGGACCAGGCTTCAATTATGGTCCTGCAAGAAACAGATGAGAGGGATACTAGACCATTGGAGTTAATCTCCTGTCAGCCGGGAGGCGGGTCTAGTTGGTATTGGCAATATAGGCCTCACCTTGAGGGTAAGGATCAGAATCATGAAGCAAGCACGAGTGGGACAGATGGCGGCCCCACCGATCTGCAGCAGAGCAGCCGCCAACAAACAAGATTTTGTACAGTTAGCAGAGACAAGAATAAAGAGGCAGAAACTTTTAGCTCCTCAGATCATCCTGACGGGGAAGCACGAGCAAAATTGCAATGTCGGCACAAAAATACAAAGGTCACTGTGACAGTCCTTAAACGCCATCAGGGCGCAGAATCAGAGGAAGTCCTTTCAGTAGACATCACTGACCCGACATTTGGAAAGGAGATCCTGTCAGAGCTGATTGCCTATGAGGAGGAGGATGACGACAATACGGAGGAGCCCTTGCAGATTCCATCCTTTGATGATGATCCAGAAGGCCCAAATCTTCATGTGGAAGAGGAGACGAAGCTTATTAACATTGGCACAGCAGAAGTAGTAAAAGAAACTCGCATCAGTGCCAATTTATCACCACAGGCGAAGACGAAATTCATAGCATTCCTGAAAGAATATGTAGATGTCTTCGCAGGGAGCTATGATGACATGGTGGGGCTGGACATCGATGTGGTAGTCCATACATTGCCACTAATTCCGAATTCCAAGCCAATTAAACAGAAGCTTCGCAGATGGCGACCTCAATGGCTTTTAAAGCTCAAGGAGGAGATTATGAAACAGTACAAGGTCAACTTTCTCAAAGTTGTACTGTATCCCGACTGGCTCGCCAACGTGGTCCCAGTACCAAAAAAGGACGGACGGGTCCGCATGTGCATAGACTATCATGATCTTAATAAAGCAAGCCCCAAAGATGATTTCCCTCTCCCTCACATCGATATCCTGGTAGACAATACTACAGGGCATAAGATGTTGTCTTTCATGGACGGGTTTTCTGGGTACAATCAGATCAGAATGGCAGAAGAGGATATGGAGAAGACATCTTTCATCACTCCGTGAGGAGTCTTCTGTTACAAAGTAATGCCATTTGGATTGAAGAATGCAGGCGCAACTTACCAAAGGGCTATGACAGCTTTATTCCACGATCTCATGCATCAAGAGGTCAAAGTATATGTGGACGATATGATCGCCAAATCCAAAGAGCCCGAGGACCATCTCACATGTCTAAGAAAACTATTTGAGTGCCTGCGGAAGTACAAGATCCGTTTAAACCCCAATAAATGTGTATTTGGGGTATCCTCCGGAAAGCTACTACGCTACATCATCAGTCAAAGGGGAATTGAAGTGGACCCTCACAAGGCTAGGGCTATCATTGACATGCCTCCATCGACCACTGAAAAAGAAATTCGTGGTTTATTAGGCAGGCTACAATATATCAGCAGATTCATTGCACAGCTTACGCCTATATGCTAGCCCATATTCAAGCTGTTAAGGAAAAATGCTCATACTTCTTGGAATGAGGAGTGTCAAGCTGCCTTTGACAGAATCAAGCAACTGCTGGTGAAGCCTCTGGTTTTAGTTCCTCCCACGCCAGGACACCCTCTTCTATTATATCTCTCCACAACACAACATTCCATGGGCGCATTTCTGGGGCAGCATGATGAATCCGAGCGTAAAGAAAAAGCTATTTACTACCTCAGCAAAAAGTTCAATGACTGCGAGGTTAAATACAGCCCAATAGAGAAAGTTTGTTTATCCCTGGTGTGGGCTACACAGCGCCTCTGGCATTACATGATGGCGTATCTGGTTCTCCTGTTGTGTCAGCATGACCCTATCAAATACCTGTTCCAGAACCCAACCTTGGTGGGCAGATGTGTTAAATGGTAGGTGATGTTATCCCAATACGATATCACCTTTGTCATGCAGAAGTCCATGAAAGGACAAGCCGTGGCGGATCACTTGGCCGACTTACCTTTGCCAGAATATCAGCCTTTGCAGACCCAGTTCCCAGATGAGGATATCTTGTTTGCAATGGGTGATGATAAGCCAAAGGGGCCTCAGAACGAGCGGCAATGGTGCCTCTATTTTGACGGTGCAGTCAACAAGCGAGGAAGAGGCATCGGTGTAGTTTTAGCAACACCGTAAGGGCAGCTTATTCCTTTTGCAAGAAAGCTGACATTTGAATGCACCAATAATGAAGCCGAGTACGAGGCCTGCATCTTAGGCTTACAAATAGCCAGGGACCAAGGTGCCCAAGAGCTCCATGTGTTTGGCGATGCCATGTTGGTCATCTCACAGGTCAATGGTGACTGGAGGACAAAAGACCACAAGCTTGTTTTATACCATGAGCACCTGCTAAAATTGACTAAAGAATTTGAAGATATCAAGTTTTCCTTTATGAAGTGGGCCAAGAACGCATATGCAGACGCCCTGGCAACCTTGGCATCATGGTTATCACTTTCAGAGGCACAGGCCATAGACATTTCAGTCACATGCATTGAGCAGCCAGCACATTGTATGCATATCCAAGAGGCACCATCATCTGTTGAACCGCCTTGGTATAGTGATATTAAAGCTTTTCTGGAGTCTGGCCGCTTCCCTCTTGGCATTTCCGTGTCAGACAAGAAGACCCTGTCATGGTTAGCATCCAAGTATGTGCTCGGGGCCGGGCAGCTATACAGAAGATCTTACAACCAGATGCTCCTCAGGTGTGTGGACAAAGAGGAAGCAGATGAGTTAATTTTGAAAGTCCAAGCAGGCACCTGCGGCCCACACATGAATGGGGTCCTTCTAGCCAAGAAGATCATGCTGCAAGGGTACTTCTGGTCTACCATGGCAACGAACTGCTGCCATTTTGTCAGGAGATGCCACAACTGCAAGATACACGGTAATTTTATACATGCTCCCCCACAGCAATTGCATAGCATGTCGACACCATGGCCATTCTCTACTTGGGGCATTGATGTTATTGAGGCCATTCATCCTGCAGCATCTAATGGACACCGCTATATTCTGGTTGCCATTGATAATTTTACAAAGTGGGTCGAGGCGACATCCTACAAAACAGTCAAAACAGCTGTCATAGAAAAGTTCATCAAAAACAACATTGTCGCCAGATATGGGGTTCCATTTGCTATTATTTCAGACAATGGAACGAATTTCATAGCAAAGAGAGTTGAGGATTTTCTCCAGAGTTGCAAAATTAGGCATCACAGATCCTCCCCCTATCGACCTCAGATGAATGGGGCAGTAGAGTCAGCTAATAAGAATTTGGTCAAGATCTTGAAGAAAATGGCCGAAACTCACAAAGATTGGCACAAGCAGCTACCCTATGCATTATGGGCTTATAGAACCACCATCCGGACCTCCACAGGAGCAACACCTTATTATTTGGTGTAGGCATGGAAGCAGGCCTTCCCTTCGAAGTCGATATTCCATCATTAAGAATCTTGAAGGAGGCGGAGCTAGAGGAGGCTGAGTGGGTACAGGACCACAATGTTCAGCTAGACCTAATTGATGAGCATAGGTTGCAAGCCCTACATCATGCCCAATGCTATCAAAAGAGAGTGGCGCGAGCATATCAAAAGAAAGTCCGTCTGAGACACTTTGAGCCAGGAGACTTGGTCCTGCGTGCCATACATTTGCCAGATACATGGGGAAAATTTAGGCCCAACTGGCACGGACCATTTGTGGTCAAAGAAGCCCTGCCAGGGGGAGCAGTTATTCTTGAGGGCATGGACCATACGGAGCAGTCAGAGCCCGTCAATGCCTCCTATTTAAAGAAGTACTATCAATGACTCTCAATTAATCCAATGCCTTGCACCGTGAGTCATGCATCATTGCATAGCATAAATAATCCTCTGCATTCTTGTTTTTCCTTTTTGTATAGCATCATCATCGCCCAATGAGGAAATTGGGAGCTTGCCTGCAAGATGTGTCAAGTCCTCCTCATGTGCCACTACCCTAGAAGCTTAGGATGTGAGGGAGAGATTTCAGAGGAATGGGCTAAATGTACAAATTCCCATGGACCTATATCTCGAGAGGGAGTCAAAATGTTAGGTCTAGAAAGAGAGTGAGCAGCAAAAAATACACAAGACCTTGGAGCATAAAAGAAATAAGGAGACAGAAGTAGCTGACAGAAGCTGAGCTCCACCGAGAGAGGCATGTGAACAACCTTACTCCTATCTTTTAGCTTGGAGAGGAGTAGAAGCACACACTTAATAAGCCTATATGATCAAAGGGACTAGCCACCCCTTCAGCACAATAGAAATAGCAGCCACCTTCCTCATCATAAGTGTTTATTACCTTCAAGCAGGAGTAGGGTCAGTTAGCATGCCTATGAGGGAGAAAAGAAAAGTGAATCCTCAAAAGAGTAGATATACGATCCCAAGACTTTGGCATGAGGCCCATAAATCTGTAGGAGAGCCACAAACAAACCTGAGTGCCTAGGTTAGTGTCATGTGAGTCGAGGACAGTATCACCTCTTATAGCAGGCAAAACAGGCTTCCTTGGCGTTGAGGGCATCAATATATCATTTCTTTGCATTTTATTCGCATTTCGACCAAGGGCATGTCAGCTGCCTTATGAGTCGTGTAATCATTTCGCTAAGATGCATTTTAAGCAACATTGCAAGGCATCTTATCCGCATCTCGACCAGGGGCATGTCAGCTGCCTTTTGAGTCGTGTAAGTATTTAGCTAGGACACATTTTTTAGTCAAAGCATAATTGTATTCACTTTGCAATGCATTTTGTTCATATTTCGACCAGGGGCATGTCAGTTGCCTTGTGAGTCATGGTTTGAGCAAGCAAGCATTCATAGTCACTTCTTTAAAGTGGAGGGATTGGAAATCAAAGATATGTTAATTGAGCCTGATTAGTAGATATCAACTTGCAAGAATCTGTAAGCAATGCAAAGCAACATCAATTTTATTATGCCCTTTCATGAATACAAATATCGCTAATCAGTACGGGGCCTCTTTGAACTGTTAGCCTCCATGAAATTGGTGCCACTAGGCGGAATCCCGCTCAAGGGCCACGTCTCTCTTATCTCCGCCTCGTACGCAGTTGTGCAGCCTGAGCCTTTGACGATGGCAAGACTGGAGGACTTGATGCCAGCACTCATCCGTCGGGCCAACTCAGTAGTGGAAGCATTTGAGCCCACAACATGCTTTCTCAGTCCATCTGGGCAGGGGCTTTGCTCTATGGAGTCCTAGCAGAAGCCAAACTGGCGAAGGACCCGGACAGGATGATACTCTACGCCTCCAGAGAATCCAGGGAGGACCACGAGTCGCATGTCCGTGGCGTTAAAGAAGGCAGTGAAATAATGTGATACAGAAGATATGATGCACCATGTCACAGAATCTGCATCGAGATTCCGCAGCTTGTCACATAGCTCATGCACCCCCGGGAGTGACCTCGAGTGATGGGTGCAGCTATAGGCCTCAAAGGCTGAAGGCCGAGGGCGCAGAATTTTCATTCCCATATGGGCGGCAAACCAAACCTGGCAAAAGGGAACTATGGTTAACAAGCACAGCAGAATATTATTGAATATTGTCAAATGATCTGCTTACCTGCACCATGGCGCCACATCCATAGAAGTGGCGGGAGCGCCTCAACGCCCGGTCCAAACCGGCATAGGTTTCGGCTAGCAGAATCGGAGCCAAGTCGATCTGGCAAACCACTACCGCCCAGGCTATCTCTGCTACCTCAATAGCCACAGTCGTCCGACCATGGCTAAAGACCAGCTCCCTAAGAAAGCGCAGCACAAAGCAATATAGCCATGGAGTACCCATGGAGGAGCGGGAACCAATCATTGAGTCGAAGTAGTCCAGGCGTATCAGGGGGGTGGGACCATCCTTGCAGATGAGCTTCTCCTCACAAACCTCCTTGGCAATGCACATGAGCCGGCTCACGACGTGTGCATAACTAGCATGGCAGTAAAACACTGGTGAGGACATGAACGGGGACAGGCCACAGATTCGCCTGACTTCCTCTAAAGTTAGAGTCATCTCCGCTTTCCCAAAGCGGAAAACATGCAGGGTTGGTTTCCAGAATCGGGCCATGGCACATAACAAATGCCAGTTAACCTCCACTTTGGCTATGCTCAGGAGGGAAGAAGAAATACCCCAAATCCGGAGTTGCTTTCGGTCATCGGTTGTCAAAGCATCGATCCAGCCAAGCAAGGTGTCAGAGCAGTACCTGGGGGTCACCATGGTGGGATAGCTATGCAAATATGGCAATAAAAAGCGGATCTGACATAAGCATAGAAAAGCATAGCAACCCAGCATGATATGATACAGGAAACACATGCAGAAAATCAAGAAGCATTGTTCAAAAATCAACAGAAATATAGCAGAAAAAGAGCAAAGGCATGAAACAAGCACATCTGCAGCCATGTAGCAAGAAAACAAGCACATCCGCAAAAACACGTAGCATTGTTCACAAAGTCTGCAGCCAAGTAACAGAAAAAACAAGCAAATCCGCAGACATATAGTAGAAAAAAGAAAATCTGCAAATACATGAAGCAAGCAAAAATCTGCAATGACCAGTGGCAGAAAATATATAAAACAGCGCAAAACACGTACCATCGTGATGCAGAATCCGTGCCTATGAATATCAGAAAATGATCAGAAAGTGTGCAAGCAAGGTCTGTCGTCGAGGACGGTGCTGCCTCTCGAAGGATACAAGCTTATATAGAAGACCAAGAAGGGTTTCAGCAAAAACAGAAAACAAAACTCGCCATTTCTGGAGACACACCTAGGAGGCGCATATAGCTAACGCACCTAGGCGACGCACCAAGGCGGCGCACATAGATGGCGCTTGGAATGATAGAAAATTTCAGCAGTACCTGTTCAGAATGTTGACATCGCCAAAATCGGCGCCAATTGTTTAACCCTGCATGGAATGTCTGTTTGCATACAACCTGCTTATACAAAACCCCGAAGGGTACATCACAAAATCAGAGATAATCAGAATTAACATGGCATAAGCAAGCAACAAATAAGTGCCCAATCCAACGAGCCTCACGGCCAACTTATCTCCAGCCCGCCACCGCATGGCTTCTACTGCAACCACAGGCTGTCACCCATGCTCATCGGAGCATCGCCAGAGCACCGCCGGCAGCCAACCATCACTCCCTGTAGCCCGCGCCTTCCCCTGGCGTGCCCGTATTTTCAGAGCCCGCAGCCACCGTGTGGTACAGTCCGCCGGAGCCCGTCGCCGCAGCAGCCAAGACCAGCAACCCACAGCCCGAGAGCCACTAGCCTGCTGGAACTCCCAGTCGTTGCTGCCCGCCGCCGCGACTGCAGGTAAACCCGCACGCCGTCGCCGCAACCTGTGCAGAGCGGGCCTGCCGCTCCAAGCCCGTCGGAACCCCTCTAGTCGTCGACTACCCGAAAAAAAAGAGAGGCATGCAAGCAAAAGAAAGGGAAAAGGAGATCATAGCTTACCTTCACCGGCGAACCGCGGTCCAGCCAGTCCTAGAGGGTTTGGTCCATACCACCGCCGACCGTGACGCCGCCGCACCCACTCCGCACCACGACGACGCGCCTCACGCGGGCACCAGCAACGAGCACTCCGTCAGCGCATCCCTCGCGTGCCGCCGCTGCAGATGAGTAGAAAGAGATGGGTTCCGCCGCTGAGAGAAGAAGAGATGGGTTCCGCCGCTGAGAGAAGAAGAGGCAGAAGACGTGGGTTTTCGTGTGGAGAGAAAAGAGAATGAAGAAGAGGAAGAGGCGGTTCGAAGGAGAAGAAATATAAATGAATTTTATGCATGATTGTTTTGAGGAATATGGAACCCAATCAGCAAACATGCATAACCAAGCAGCAGTAGCCCCTTGCAGTTCCAAGCAGCAAAGAAATATATATATATATATATATATATTTAGCAGTTATGGCAGTTAATCAGTGGGGCCCATATGAGAAATAAGTCAGAGGTGCAGAAATGCAAAATGACCCTAACAATTGCATGCCAGCCCTTATCATCTCACAGCTTATGTGTTAAATGCAGAGTATGCAGTTTTCAGCATGTGGCTTACAAAAAGCACCATGTGGGGTAATTTGTAGAAAACCCCTTACTTTTTGTAAAATTGCAAATCAGTCCAGGAAGGACGTGGGAAGTTTATTTCAGAGCAGACATTGTTGATAGACAGCAGAATCTCAAATGTCACAGCACGATGGCAGTACAGTAGTCAAAGAGCAGTTTGGTTGGGCAATTTGCAGTAAAGCCCAAAAGTTGTGGATATTTACACATAAGTCCTCACTTTTGCAAGCAATTTGGAGAATCACAGCAAATGAGAAATTCGAGCATGCATCTCGACAGGAATGCCAGTCTCTGCACCGCAACCTCGACCATCAGCATATTGCAGTTCCTTCCAGGGGAATAATCCTAGGGTTGTCGCTTTATTTTTCCGGGATCTCATCCTGAGCGGATGAGACCCTTGTTTGCCCCTTTGGATTTCCGTGGGCGCGGAATCCTGCTTGCTCGACTTTGACCGGGTGGTCAAAGTCCATTGCCCCTTTGGATTTCCGTGGGCGCGGAATCCAACTTGCTTGACTTTGACTGGCCGGTCAAGGTCCTTTGCCCCTTCAGATTTCCGCGGCCGCAGAATCCAGCTTGCTTGAATTTGACCAGGCGGTCAAGGTCGTTTGCCCCTTTGGATTTCTGTGGGCGCGGAATCCAGCTTGCTTGACTTTGACTGGGCGGTCAATGTCGTTTGCCCCTTTGGATTTCCGCAGGTGCAGAATCCAGCTTGCTTGACTTTGACCGGGCGGTCAATGACCATTGCCCCTTTGGATTTCCGCGGGCGCGGAATCCAACTTCCTAGACTTTGACCGGCCGGTCAATGTCGTTTGCCCCTTTGGATTTCCGCGGGCGAGGAATCCAGCTTGCATGACTTTGACCAGGCAGTCAATGTCCTTTGCCCCTTTGGATTTCCGTGGGTGCGGAATCCAGCTTGCTTGACTTTGACCGGGCGGTCAAGGTCCTTTGCCCCTTTGGATTTCCGCGGGTGCGGAATCCAGCTTGCTTGCCTTTGACCGGGCGGTCAATGTCGTTTGCCCCTTTGGATTTCCACCGGTGTGGAATCCAGCTTGCTTGACTTTGACCGGGCAATCAATGTCCTTTGCCCCTTTGGATTTCCGCGGGCACGGAATCCAACTTGCTTGACTTTGACCCGGCGGTCAATGTCGTTTGCCCCTTTGGATTTTCGTGGGCGTGGAATCCAGCTTGCTTGACTTTGACCGGGCGGTCAAGGTCCTTTGCACCTTTGGATTTCCGCGGGCGTGGAATCCAGCTTGCTTGACTTTGACCGAGCGGTCATTGTCCTTTGCCCCTTCGGATTTCCGCGGGCGCGGAATCCAGCTTGCTTGACTTTGACCGGGCAGTCAATGTCGTTTGCCCCTTTGGATTTCCGTGGGCGCGGAATCCTGCTTGACTTTGACCGGGCGGTCAGGGTCCTTTGCCCCTTTGGATTTCCACGGGCGCGGAAACCAGCTTGCTTGATCTTGACCGGGCAGTCAAGGTCCTTTACCCTTTTGGATTTTCGTGGGCGCAAAATCCTGTTTCTTGGCTTTGACCGGGCGGTCAAATGTCCTTTGCCTTTCTTAGCCTTTCCTTGGCTTTAATCGTGTAGTTAAAGTCCTTGATTTCTTGGATTTCCTTGGGCAGTAAATCCCGTGGCTCGACCTTTTGACCTGATGGTCAAGGTCGTAGCCCCTTTCTCGGATTTCCTTGGGCAAGAAATCCCGTGCCTTGACCTTTTGACCGGATGGTCAAGGTCCTAGCCCCTTTCTCGGATTTCTTGGGGCAGGAAATCCCGTGGGTCGACCTTCTGACCGGATGGTCAAGGTCCTAGCCCTTTCCTCGGATTTCCCTAAGCAAGAAATCCAGTTGTTGACCCTCTGACTGGGCGGTCAATGTCCTTTTTCTTTTCTCTTCTGGATTATCGCTGGCACGGAATCTAGTTGTTTGACCCTCTGACCGGGCGGTCAAGGTCCTTTTGTTTTTCCCTTTTGAGTTTTTCGCGGGCGCGAAATCTCTCTTTGTTCGCCTTTGGTACGTGCAGACCAGGCCCTGCTTTGCTTGACAAATGATCTATTTGTCATGCCCCCCTTTTTCTTGGGCTGGTACACCCAACTACTCGGTTGACAACCGTCACGCTGTCAGGCGGCCGGGTTGACAAGGCTTGTTTAGCTTGTCGTATCCCATCTCTGGGTTGATAACCTCATAATCCAGTTGATGAGTTCGACAACTTATCATTTTCTTGTCAGTGTTTTCTTCTGTTTGTGTTTTCAGCATTAGCATTAGTTTCGCATCGGCTTTCAGCATCGACTCTTGCATTGGCATCTTGCATCAGCATTACATCCCAGCATTTAGATCAGTAGGTGCACGCATTTTGCATTTGCATTTGCATTGGGCAACAAGTCGTGACTTTCAGTGCATCCGCCGAATAAGTGACTTACTGCCTATAGCAAACACCATCCTTCTGTAACCTCAAAATGGGGGTATCTTGTCAACCCTGAGCATCGGTCTTGGTTCCCTTCGTCCCTCGACCTCGCTCAGGGAGGGGCATCTTTAGACACCCCGA
>JAMKQA010032425.1:0-10074 GCA_024699735.1 Posidonia australis
ATTAAAGATTTAATCACAAAACATGCAATCACAAATACTCAAGGATTTTTATAGTGGTTCAGCCACCCCGGCTTAGTCCACTCCTCAAGTTCCCCACTAGAGACTTTAACCCTTATATTCAAAACAAAAATATTACAAGCTACAAAAGTTACCTTGTTTGTACACTTGTATCACAATTTACTTCTCCTTCCCAGAGAACCTCAGATTGCTTGAAAGAGAGAACTTTGAGCACTTGTGATCTTGCTCTTCCTTGACTGAATGGATGTTGAAGCTCTTTGTGCTTTAAGCGAAGCTCTTTGTGCTTGAAGCAAAACTTTGATTGAATTCTTTACACTCACTTGAAGCACTTAATAGTATCTAGCTCAATAAAGGAATTGGTGAATTGTGAGCTACATATGAACCTTAATTTATAGTGTTACAAGATTTCCTAAGTGTGACTAACGACTAGAAAATCTGCTGATTACTGACACAAGATTCGGTATGCCGAAAATAATCGGTCGACCGAAATCTCTAACGGTCGGGATAAAACGGTATACCGAAATATTTCGGTCTGTCGAAAATACATTATGCTCCTTAGGTCCTTGAACTTCGGTGTGCCGCTTGATCTGCCGTTTTCTCCTGAAACGGTATTCCGAAAATATTCGGTCGACTGTTTTCTTGCAGCTTCAATTTCTTTTGAATTTCGGTGCTCCGTTTGATTTTCCGATATCCCCTGAATCGGTATATCAAAAATATTCGGTATGTCGTTTTGCATATGAACTACAAAAACTTACTTTCTTTTCATATCAGTCCATTTTTATGTCAAGATTACAAATAAATAATTATTACACCTTTATAAATGATTTATACATGTAATACTTGAGTGTTTCATATTTTCTTATGTGATCCCTTGTATTAATCACATGACATTTGTTATCATCAAAATACACATATAGATTTTTTCAACAGAAACAAGTTCATTCGTCTCTCGTGATACGAAGATATCATTTGTGTCAGAGTCCAATTTTTAAATTTGGCAAGAGAATAAAGCTCAGGATGTGAGAATTTAAAGAGTGTTTGTCCAAACCATCTGCTTTCCCAAAATAGGATAGAATCATCATTTTTGACTAATTAGGTACTGAAATTATTGATGATTATAAAACAATTCTTCAATTCCTTCCATATAAGGAGACACATTTTTAGAAATAGAGTTAAGGATTGCTCCAAGGTTGTTATGTCTGAGATATCTGCTTGTAAATAGATGACACCATTTGAAATTGTCTTGGTGCGAAAGAAGTGCCAGAGAAGGTTTTTATTGTTCTTTTATTTAAATATTTCTTTATCATGTGCTCTATTTTTTTGCAATTTTTATTGAACAACTCATTTTTCTAGACATTACCATTAGAAATTTCTAGCCTTGCACCACTAAGCAAGTAAGAGGAAGCACCATAGATCTGCCTTGCACCTCCAAATCTAGGGTTTCCAAAGGAATAATTCTTTTTATCTTTTCCTCTCTTGCAATCTGCAATTAGTATGTGGATCTACACTAGGGATTTTTTGATGGGTGTTCTTTTGTGGTTTCTACAATTAATATAATTCCATTGGTTTTGACGTACTTGATTTGCGGTTTGATCTCTCAATTCATATTGGATACTAATTTCCTTTATTGTTAATGTTGAAGGTTATAAGTATCATTGCCCTAAGGAGGATATAGCATTTGGGCCTAGTTGCTAGCTATGGGATTATCAATGACGATGTTTTAAACACAGCTGAGGCTGTTGGAGGTGGAGCTTGACAAAGGGAAAATGTTGGTGAGTGGAACTGGTATTGTAGTAATCAATGTTGGCTTTATCAGCCTTATCTTCATTTTGATGATAACAAAAGACTAATGGGTTGCTTGAGAATATTTTATAGTTCAGAATAGCACAAAAGATCAATAATGGACCCAGAAGAATCAAGCTTAAACAGTAAGTTATTAGTAGAAGAAAAAGATTCATGTGCCATTAAGAAGAATTCATGATGAAGAAAAAAACAAGAAAATTAAATCATCTTTGTAATTATTATGATGTAATTTTTTGTATTTTTATGTACTCCTAGGAACTTATATTATCTCCCAAATATTCTTATAAAGCTATAGGAAATCTACCTTAACCTCAAAACCCACTATTCATTGAAAACATTCAGTATATGGCTTCCTAGGCATTTTCGACACACCGAATTTCAATGGTGTACCAAAATATGTGTAAATTAGAAAAATCAAAATAAAAATCCAGAACGAAACACCAAACATTTTCGACACACCGAATCAGATGTTTTCGGCTTACCAAATTATTTCGGTCTACCGAATTACTCAACTGTTTGATTTCAGCATACAGAATCAGTAGCTATAAGTGAACGTTAGAGAAACGTTAAACACAATCTTTTACCCAACTTTCTCCATAAATAGAACCCCTTATTAAGCTCTAAAAAGGGTAATAGTCTAGAGCTTTATTGAGAAACCATTGTATGAATCTTCCATGTCCAAAAACTAACATTCCACTCACATCCATTGAATTGAGCTTTAAGAACATCATCAACTGGAAGTCTCCATCACTTGAGCCAGAAGCTTCATTTCCAACCATCAAGCATTGTCAAATATTTGGGAGAACTAAAAAGTATGTGTTGTACTTTTATATTTATTGAGTCTTATCTTCTCTAGTTGTGAAAAGAAGAATCCGTGGTTTTTGCAGAATTTTGACGAGGGTTTGTCAAAGTAGTGTAATGACAAGATCTTGGCCCTGGAACAAGATCGAAATAGGAAAATTCTCGAGGAATTCTCGAAAAGTGGACTAAGCCAAAGAGGTTGAATCACTATAAATTTCTTTGTGTCAATCAGTGCCTCTCATCCCATTCAATGCATGCTATAGTTTAGTATCAAAATTTCCTAGCTTTATTTAATTTACTTAATATTTGCTTAAAAACTTGCAATTTGCTAAACAAACTTTAAAATTGGACAATTACTTATTAAATCATTATTCACTTCTATCTAGTGAAGCCTAAGAATCCTAACAATTGGTATCAGAGCGAGGTTTATCTAGGTTAAGATTTAACAATCTTCTAGATATTGGCTTATAGTTCATTTTACCGTAATTTTGTAGAGGGACAAAATATTCATAGATCACCATTTTTTGATGAAAATAACTGTAGACACCCCAATATGCTTGCATAGGCCAAACCCAACAACCACTCCTCACTCTGACAACCACCAACGCAAAACCTAACTACAAAACCCTAACTGACCTAAATACAAAACTAAACCCTAATTCAAACCCTAAACCTAAACTAAACCCTAATCCAAATCCTAAACCTAGGTCAAATCCTAAGTCAAGCCCCAAACCCTAAAGTCAAACCTGATGTAACTAATTCAACAAACTCAACCACTTCCAAAGTAATCTCCAACAAACTAAACCACTTCCTAACCAATCTCCAACAAACTAAACCACTTCCTAACCAATCTCCAACAAATCTAACCACCTTCCACTCCAGCCCTAAGAATCAACTAAGCCTATAAATAGCCTCCTTTTGCAAGTAGAAGGGGACTTTTAGACTTTTGGGACTTTTAGCAGTTTTGCAAAAATTAAGAGAGGAGAGCTCCCCAAGCCTTTCTCCTCCCAACTAGAGATACCAGAGAGTTCCTAGAAGAGAGAGGAAGCTCATGAAGGTGAGAAACCAGAGTTCTCAGTCATCTCCGGCGAGCTCCGATCATCCATTTCACTGCCATACCAGGTACACGCTCTCCTGACTTCAATTACTGTTAAAAAGCTCAACTAGGTCTCCCCCTATCTTCCTAGATCGATTCCAGTTGATTCAGAGGTCTCCTCTGATCGGAGTCACCCCCTGGCTTCGCCAGAGCTGTTTTCCAACGGCCTAGGTGGGTAGGCTGGTCCAGGGTGCTGCCCAAGCCCCAGTGTGTTAATTCCTCCTCCCCTGGATTCCCTCTCGCTTTTCTGCTCCTCCGCGTGTCGCTCCGCAGCCTCCTGAAGTCTCCACCAGAAGCTCGCCAAAGATACGCCAGGACGCCGTCGCCGGAGAAGACAACCGAAGCCAGAGAAGGATGATGAGCCTCCAGCCACGCCGTGCCTCTCCAAGCCTCTAGAAAGCTTCCACGGCGCCCCCTAAGCACATCAGAGCCTCTGGAACTGGGCCACGAGCCTCGAATCACCGCTGCAACCTCGCTCGCTGGAGAAGAAGACGTCGACGGTAGTCGGAGCCCTCTCCGTGACATCATCCACCGTTCGAGCTCTTGGAGAAGAGAAGATGCTCCACTCGACGTCCCGAAGCTCCCTGGACCTCTGGATCATGCGCCGCGACCCTCCAGCAACCTCCTTCTTCCCTGACGCCGTCCCCGGAGTGCGTCAACGGCGACGGAGGTGGGAGGCGCACTCCCGCCGTTGGATCTCTGATCCATCCCGTTGGATCTTCTCCCCTCCTCTTCTTGCTTCCCGTAGGGTCTGATATTGTTGATTCTATCTGATCTTTTATTCGTCCTACCGTTTTTATTCTTGATGTATTCTTCCCTTTTCCACGTCAAGTTGTATCTATCCCTCCTTGATGATTATGAGGAGTCAATTAGTTTGATCCGTCCTACCGTTGAGGCAGTCTCTGCAGTAGCTTTAGATCCCGTCCGCTTCAAGCCTAAACCTTCTAATATTCTGTACTGTGTCAACCAATTTGAGTCGATCAATGTAATTCCTGCCCTTGAACATTCATAGTGATCCCCGTTTGATGGTCGAAAACTTGTGTCGCAAGTAGAGGTACGAGAAAGGAACCCTTTGGGCGATACAGCCAAGGAACCGTCGAGCCAATCAAGGCGGAAGAATGGAGAGAGCATGAAGGATTGGGATACAAACGTCAGTACCAACAAAAGAGACCCCTGCGCTTCGGTAAGTCCCCTAAAATGATCATTTTTCGCGATTTAACTAACTTCACCAGTGCAGGCATCTTGAATCCAAGCCAAAGTTTGTTCATAGCCTCAAGCTGTTTAGATCTATCCAGAAGAATTTTTCCAAAGAATGGTCATTCATTGTCAGAGCAGACTTGTAAGCAGTTTCAGAGTTGTACAGTGTTGGCAGTGCGTCAGGCAGCAACAGCACAAGATCATGTTCAGAAGGCAGACTCAAGAGCTTGATAGATGACACAGTTGAAGATATTTTGTTCCAAGAATAATTGGAGGTGCTCGCGGAGGACTTAGCAGAGCACGACAAATCAGAAAGGGAAAACAGTTGTTTCACCACTGCAGCCTGAATCACCGGGACCAAGCTTCAAGAATCGGAGAAAGTTTTCGCTGGACCGATTATCGTCGCCCATCAGCGCCCCTAGCTGGAAAAGTAATACCAGTGATCGTCAACCACTCCCGAGCCTTGCAATACATTCCATTATAGGCCATGCATCGCTATGTTTCTTGTTTATTGCATCCACACATCACCTAAATCACATCATATGCAATGTATTTTCCTTTCGTTTGCATTGTAATCGTAATATGAACATTGGCATAACCACTACCCGATGAGAAAAATCAGGAAACCAGCCTACTTAGGAAGAGTTTTGATCCTCCTCACGCGTTACTACCTAGGTGACCTAGGGAGTGAGGGAGCAAATATTTATAGGGAAGTGGACAAAATGTACAAATTCCTAAAAGGCCTATACCTCCAAAGGGAGAAAAAATGATAGGTCGTGAGTGAGGGTGAGCCAATAAAAAAATATATCGGAGCACAAAAGAAATAAGAAGGTAGAAGTTGCAGAAAGAAGTCGGCTCCAATGAGAGAGGCATATAAGACAACTCTATCTCTATCACATAACTTGGAGAGGAGTTGAAGCATACACCTACCAAGCCCATATGTTCGATGGGACTAGCCACCCTTTTTACATCAAAAAGAAAAGAAAGCAGCCATCCACCAACATAGGTGTTTATTACCTCCAAGCAGGGATAGGGTAAGTCAGCATGCCTTTGAGGGAGTAAAAGAAAAATGAATTATCGAGAAAAGTAGGTATAGGGCCCTAGGAGTTTGGCGTGGAGCCCATTTTAACCCGAAAGCCCATTGGTTGAGTGAGAGTTGCTATAAACTCAGGGATCCGGGTAGCATCAAGTGAGTTGAGGACATTCTAGTTACTTATAGCAGGCAATGAAGGCTTCCTCGCCGCTGAGGGCATATCTTCTATATACTATGCATCAATCTTACTTCCATCTTATGAGTCTTGCATAAATCATATGGCATTCAGCATTTTCAATTACACCACTTTTGCATTTTGCATCGCTTTGCAAGGCGTTTGCCCACGTTCCAACCAGGGGCATGTTGGCTGCCTTTTTGAGTCAGAATTTTGGCAAAAAAGGGATCTTCAACTAGGGGCATGTTAACTGCTCTCTGGTTGGAAATAGGTCTTTGACTAGGGGCATGCCAACTATCTTTCTAAGTCAAGAAGATCAAAGGGACGGTACTACTTTTGGAAGCATGCAGATGACGCTTCTCGCAAGCACCTCAGGATAAGCCTGTCAGTTGACGCAACACATGAAGCATGGCTGTCACGGCACATGAAACTGGTTGGTGACATGTACAGCAATAGCCCGCGGATTCGTCGGACTTCTTCCAAGGCGAGAGTAAGCTGTGTTTGCCTGAAGCAAAATACATGGAAAGTGGGCTTCCAGAATCTAGCCACAACACATAACAAGTGCCATTTCACTTCAAACTTGGCAATATTCAACAACGAGGATGATATACATCAAACCCGCAGATGTTCACGATCCTCAACAATTAGTGCACCAATCAATGTTTGCAGGACATCAGAACAGTGTTTTGGTGTCACCATGGTTAGATGCCCCAGCAGTTATGATTTAGCAATTATCTAGTGGGCCCCGTCATATACAAGCGGTACAAATATCTTAATTTCCAAGGTCTAAAGAGCAGAATGGCTGCAAGAATTGCATTGTTATCCTCAGCACTCAGCAGTTTGCAAAATACAAAAGGCAAACTGTCAAGAAAATAAGCACACAACCTTCCAAAAATTCACCAAGTGGGGTAATTTACAAAAAACCCCTTGACAACGTGAAATTTGCAGAATAGCCCACAAAGGATGTGACAAATCACATTTGAGCAGAAACTTGCAAGCACTCAGCAGAATTTCAAATATCAATAGCACAGTAGCAATACAACCATCGGAAGTTTGCCATATCAGGCTAATTTGCAATAAGGCCCCTCTAGTCTCGGAAAATTGCAAATACGCCCTAACTTTTTGCGAAATTCGCAAACAAAGCCTATTGAGATCGGAACTCCAACAAGGTTCTTTCAGAGGATATTGCATATGTATCTCAGCAAGAGCACCAGTTTTTGTGCTATAGAGTCAACAACGAGCACAATTGCAGCTTTGCCATGAGCAACTGAGCCAGTTTCCTTCCTAGGGGACAATCCAAGGATTATCACTTTCTTATTTCGGATTCTCGCTCCAGGCGAATGAGATCCTTCTATTCCTTCTTTTTTCGGGTTTTCGCGGGCGCGAAGTCCTTTTGTTTGACTTTTGACCGGGCGAGATCCTTTTCTTTGGCTTTTGACCGGGCGGCCAGAGTCGACCTTCAACTAGGCGGTCGAGGTCAATTCCTTATCCATTTCTTTGGCTTCTGACTGGGCGGTCAGAGTCGACCTTCGACCGAGCGATCGAGGTGATTTCCTTATCCTTTTCTTTGGATTCTGATCGGGCGATCAGAGTCGATCTTCGACCGAGCGGTCGAGGTCATTTCCTTATCCTTTTCTTTGGCTTCTGATCGGGCGGTCAGAGTCGACCTTCGATCGGACGGTCGAGGTCATTTCCTTATCCTTTTTTTGGCTTCTGACCGGGCGGTCAGAGTCGACCTTCGATCGGGCAGTCGAGGTCATTCCTTATCTTTTTCTTTGGCTTCTGATCGGGCGGTCAGAGTCAACCTTCGACCGGGCAGTCGAGGTCATTTCCTTATTCTCTTCTTTGGCTTGTGACCGAGTGGTCAGAGTCGACCTTCAATCGGGCGGCCGAGGTCATTTCCTTATCCTTTTCTTTGGCTTCTGACCTGGCGATCAGAGTCGACCTTCGACCGAGTGGTCAACATCATTTCCTTATCCTTTTCTATGGCTTCAGACCTGCCGGTCAGAGTCGACCTTCGATCGGGCGGTCGAGGTTGTTTCCTTATCCTTTTCTTTGGCTTTTGACTGGACGGTCAAAGTCGACCTTCGATCGGGCGGTCGAGGTCATCCCCTTTGCTTTTTCTAGATTCTCGCAGGCGAGAGATCCTTTTGCTTGACTTTTGATCAAGAGGTCAAAGTCAACTTTCGACGGGGCGGTCGAGGTCATCTCCTTTGCTTTTTCCAGATTCTCACGGGCGCAAGATTCTTTTCCTTGGCTTCTGACTTGGCGGTCAAAGTCGACCTTTGACCGGACGGTCAAGGTCATATTCTTTTGCTCAACCTTTGACCGGGCAGTCAAGGTCCTTATTCTTTTCCTTGGATTTTTGCAGGCGCGAAATCCAACTATTTGACCTTTTGATCGGGCGGTCGAGGTCCCATTCTATCCTTTTCTTTTGGGTTTTAGTGGGCGCGAAATCCCTTTGCTTGCCCTGAGTTCGTGCAGACAAGGCCCTCTTTCTTGCTTGACAAATAGTATGTTTGTCGTGCCCCTTTTCTCTGGGCTGGTATCCCCAACTACTCGGTTGACAACCGTCACGCTGTATGGCGATCGGGTTGACAAGACTTGGTTGACTTGTCGTATCCCGCCTCCTTAGGTTGATAACCTCAATAATCCGGCTGATGAGTCCGACAACTTATCATTTTCCTGCCAGTGGTTCCATCTATGCACGGGATTCCTTTGCTTTTTGCAATATTACTTCAGTGTTAGCATCAGTATTGCATCCCATTACAAGCAGCCATTCTCGTGTTTTCAATGTTAGCATCAGCTTTGCATTTTATTTTCCAGCATTAGTTTTTTGCATTTGTATTGGCATCACGTTTTCCGCATTTGACTCGACATTCGCGTGCATTCCAAGGAGGAGACATCCTAGGCAAGGTAAGGCCCTTTACCTATCTCTACTTAGGTTTTTTTTTTTTTTAGATAATATTCTGAATAAAGCATGCAACCAAACTGATATATGGTCTATATAGCAATGTTCTTTCGTGCCTTTTGTCATATTTTGGATGCTCCTTCATATATGTTTATTGCTTCTGTGTCATAATGATCTCTACACTGTATGGTTCTATTTTAACAATGAATCTTAATCCAATGTTGCCACTAGCTATGGAATGAACTGTAAATCATCCTCTCTACATGTTTATCATTTCTGCATGATCATTAAGCCAACTAAATCACTGCACAACCCATAAAATCCATAAACAGTAGCTATAACCCTTGTAATCCATGAAT
Source organism: Posidonia australis (assembly GCA_024699735.1). Classification (NCBI taxonomy): domain Eukaryota; kingdom Viridiplantae; phylum Streptophyta; class Magnoliopsida; order Alismatales; family Posidoniaceae; genus Posidonia; species Posidonia australis. The sequence continues at coordinate 9,394 of JAMKQA010032425.1, forward strand.
ATGCATAACTTGAGGAGAGAACGATAAAAGGGTTTTAATGCTTGATTAGTTATCATATTTAAGTTCTTTGGCATCTAGGTTAATGGTCTGGGTGGTCAGTAACTTGTTCAGTTGCATACATTTGGTCCAAACTCTGAGACCAGATTGCAGTCTGAAACAAAGTATTTAGGGCACACCAACCTGGCGCACCTAGTTGGCACACCAGCCAGGCGCACCTGCCTGGTCGTAGCATGCAAGCAGCCAACTTTGCATCATAATCTGCATGCTATTCCGATTGTCTTGAACTTTGATTTTCATGATGTTTTATCCCTGATATGTCATGTTCTTGTGTGCACGATTTCAGCATGTGATAGTACTGTTTGTTTTAGTTTTGCATCTAGTATAGTCAACCTGTTACTGGGGTCTGGTAAACTGGTTGCCCATGGACTCCTATTTGAGGAGCTCTTATGCAACAGTTCATGATCCAGGACCGGGTAGCGTGGCTGAAACCCATTAGCTTTATTCAAGGTAGGGTTATGTGGTCTTGTGTGAGGCATATAGCCCTTGAGCACTGTAGGATCAGATAGCACCTCTAGAGGGGGGTGAATAGAGAATTAACACTTTTTAATTTACTTAGATCGGTTTTTACAGATTAATGAAAAATAGCATACAAGGAGATTATTTAACACGTATAACTAAGCT
>JAMKQA010032427.1:0-10693 GCA_024699735.1 Posidonia australis
CCTCCCTGAGCGAGGTCGAGGGACGAAAGGAACCAAGACCGATGCTCAGGGTTGACAAGATACCTCCATTTTGAGGTTACAGAAGGATGGTGTTTGCTATAGGCAGTAAGTCACTTATTCGGCGGATGCACCGAAAGTCATGACTTGTTGCCAAATGCAAATGCAAATGCAAAATACGTGCACCTACTGATCTAAATGCTTTGGATGTGATGCTGATGCGAGATGCCAATGCAAGAGCCGAGGCTGAAAATCGATGCGAAACTAGTGCTAATGCTGAAATAACAAGGCAAAAGATAAAGAAAGCCCTGATCACAGAAGAAAACACAGGCAGGAAAATGATAAGTTGTCGGACTTATCAGCCGGATTATGAGGTTATCAACCCAGAGACGGGATATGACAAGCTAATCAAGTCTTGTCAACTCGGACACCTGACAGCGTGATGGTTGTCAACCGAGTAGTTGGGGATACCAGCCCAAGAAAAGGGGGCGTGACAAATAGATTATTTGTCAAGCAAAGTAGGGCCCGATCCGCACGAACCAAGGGCGAACAAAGCTCAAAAAAAAGAAAAACAAAAGGACCTTGACCGCCCGGTCAGAAGGTTAAACCACTAGATTCCGCGCCCGCGAAAATCCAGAAGAGAAAACAAAGAGGACCTTGACCGCCCGGTCAGAGGGTCAAGCAACTGGATTTCCTGCCTGGGGAAATCCGAGGAAAGGGCTAAGACCTTGACCATCTGGTCAAAAGGTCGAGCCACGGGATTTCATGCCTAAGGAAATCCGAGAGAGGGGCTAGGACCCTGACCATATGGTCAAAAGGTCGAGCCACGCGATTTCCTGCCCAAGGAAATCCGAGAAAGGGGCTAGGACCCTGATCATCTGGTCGAAAGGTCGAGCCACGGGATTTCCTGCCCAAAGAAATCCGAGAAAGGAGCCAGGACCTTGACCATCAGGTCAAAAGGTCGAGCCACGGGATTTCCTGCCCAAGGAAATCCGAGAAAGGGGCTAGGACCCTGACCATCCGGTCGAAAGGTCGAGCCACGGGATTTCCTGCCCAAGGAAATCCGAGAAAGGAGCCAGGACCCTGACCATCCGGTCAAAAGGTTGAGCCATGGGATTTCCTGCCCAAGGAAATCCGAGAGAGGGGCTAGGACCCTGACCATCCGGTCAAAAGGTCGAGCCACGGGATTTCCTATCCAAGGAAATCCGAGAAAGCAGGGACTTTAATCACCCGATCAAAGTCAAGGAGTTGGATTTCGCGCCCGCGAAAATCCAAAGGGGCAAAGGACCCTGACCGCCTAGTCAAAGTCAAGCAAGCTGGATTCCGTGCCTGCGGAAATCCAAAGGGGCAAAGGACCCTGACCGCCCGGTCAAAGTCAAGCAAGCTGGATTCCACGCCTGCGGAAATCCAAAGGGGCAAAGGACCTTGATCGCCCGGTCAAAGTCAAGCAAGCTGGATTCCACGCCCGCAGAAATCCAAAGGGGCAAACGACATTGACCGCCCGATCAAAGTCAAGCAAGCTGGATTCCGCGCCCGCGGAAATCCAAAGGGGACAAAAGGGTCTCATCCGCTCAGGAGGAGATCCTAGAAAACAAAGCGATGACCCCAGGATTATTCCCCTGGAAGGAACTGCAATATGCTGATCGCCGAGGTTGCGGTGCGGAGACTGGCACTCCTGTCGAGATGCATGTTCAAATCTCTTGTTTGCTGTGATTCTCCACTTTGCTTGCAAAGGGTGAGGACTTATGTGCAAATATCCACAAATTTGGGGTTTTACTGTAAACTGCCCAACCACAACTGCTTTTGATTGCTGTATTGCCATCGTGCTCTGACATTTGAGGTTCTGTTGCATATCAACAAATGTTTGCTTTAAATTAAACTTCCCACGTCCTTTGTGGACTGATTTGCAAAATTACGAAAATATAGGGGATTTTCTGCAAATTACCCCCATGTGGTGCATTTTGTGAGCCACATGCTTAACATTGCATATTCTGCCCTTGGTGCACAAGTTGTGAGGTGATAAGGGCTGGAACGCAATTTCATAGTTATATTGCATTCTGAACCCCAACTTATTTCTCACGTGGGCCCCACTGAATAACTGCCAAGAAATATTTTCCATATTCTCTTTGCTGCTTGGAACTGCAAGGGGCTGTTGCTCTGTTTTTGCATGTTTCTGCTGCTTGGGTTTCATATCCCAACATGCATAAAGTTTTTTCCTTATTTAAATTCTTCTCTCTCAAGGGACGTGTGCCTTTTCTTCTTCCTCCCCATTTGTTTCATACGAAACCCGCCTCTTCTCCCTCTCTACTTCTCGACGAAAACCCACTCTTTCTTCCTCTCTCATTCACAGCGGCGGCGCGCAAGAGGTGCGCCGACGGGGTGCTTGCTGCTGGTGCACGCGTGAGGCGCGTCGACGTGGTGCGGAGGGGTTGCGGCGGGGACACGGTCGACGGTGGCATGGACCAGACTCTCCAGGACTGGCTGGACCGAGGGTCGCCGGCGGAGGTAACTCCCTTGATCTCCTCCTCCATTTATTTTGCTTGGGCTTGCCTTTTCCTCTGTTTTGGGTGGTCGACGGCTGAACAAAGCTTCGACGGGCTGTGCGAGTGGTGGATCTGTTCTGCGCAAGAGGCAGCGGTGGCCGCGGGCTTGCCTGCAGTTGCGGTTTGCGGGGAGTAGTGGCCGCGGGTCTGTCTTGTGCAAGAGGCAGCGGTGGGATGGTGGTGCGTTGGCTGCAGGTTGCAGTCAGGGGCAACCGTGAGGAGGTGGAGGTGACGGGCTGAGGTTGTTGGGTTTTGATGGGTTGGTCGTGTGCTGGTGACAATGGCTGGGAAAGGGGTGATGGAAGGCTGTGAGGAATGTTCAAGGCTTGGGCTACAAAGAAATTTGCTGTTGTTTATGCCATTCATGCCATGCTTCTATTCATGCCATGTATATTCTGATTTAAATGCCATGCTATAAAACATGATTTCACTATCTGAGTATTGGTCACATGCTCGAATAAATTAATAGCCCACACAGAATGCTTCACGTCTATTTTTCATGCCTGAATAGCAAGAGTATAAAATATTGCCACATAATTCGCACATTTTCACGTAACACTGAGCTGTCACTGTATGCTTGCCTGTACTTGTATTTCTGCCACTATATGCTGTAATGCTTTGAATGCCATGCCCCGTGGCTATTATGTCAATGAAAGTAATGTCAAATTTAACTTCGACATATTTTGCATTCGTCATGCCTACTACTGCTGTTTGACTCTTGGTTCGGCTTTTTTCCTTTCCGTAGGATGACTCAGTTCCCGAGGTGGGGACCCCACAATCCTCGCGGGACATGCCTTCTAGCTCTCGTTCCAGACGACGAGGCAGTTCTTCGAGGTCACGGGCCTCTAGCAGCTCGACTCCTGTTGTTCCCATTGAGGTAAGTCCAAACTGGAAGTAAATGAGTATTTAAATCCGGTGTTTTCTGACAAATGCATTTTCAGGAGTCTGGAAATTTTGAGGGGCGGTTGCTGAGTGACCATCATATCTGCGAGAGTCCCGAATTTGGGGTAATTTTCTCGCTTTGATGTACTTTAATTGCTATCTGCTTTTGACTTGGCTTTAACTTTATTCTTAACATTTCAGAAAGGGGACGCGAGTCGGATCATGCGATGCCACTAGGGCCCGATGCTCAATCATTTCCATTGTTACAGGATTTTCTGCAGGACTTCCTCCTCCACCGGTCTCCATTTGGAGGTTTGCTGCGTCTACCCATCATTCACGGCCATTACAACTTCTTCAGAGCCTTGGTAGAAAGATGGAGGTTTGAGACGCACACCTTCCATTTGCCATTTGGTGAGTTGACTGTCCTGCCTGATCAGTGGGCTCTGCTGACGGGCCTTCCTTTTGGTGACGAGCCCATTATAGGTGAGACAACCCACGGCTTCATCCTTGCGCTTGCACATCTGGGCCGTGTCCCTCCTAAGCCGCCTAGGGGGAAACATATGATCACCGTGGGGTGGTTGAGAGAATGGGACAAATTCTGGCCCGACCCTAAGCTTGATAGTGAGGAAGTAGATTTTGTATTGAGGCACTTTCTGTTGGAGCTGCTAGCCATGATCTTCTACGATTCGTCGGCCTACTGTATCTACGCTGATTGGATTGCGTATCTGACCAACCTGGAGCATCTAGATCATTACGATTGGGCTGGTGCCGGCTATACTTGGCTGATCTGTGGGCTCGACAATGTGGTCAAGCTTGGGCGCCGTTCTTATGTGGGGCTGTACCCTCTGTTGACTGTAAGTATTTGCTTCTGTTACTTTGCAAAACAAATTTCCTTTATGCTTTATATTTGATAAAATGACTCGTACTTGCATTTTACAGTACTGGATCATGGAGCACATCACCAGAGGGCATTGCTTTGGCCGCCTGCGGGACGAGCTCCTGCCCCTTCCCTGTCAGTGGGTCGAGCCTGACCACCGGGCTGCTGCTGGGGTGTTTAGCTATGTGTCCTACCGGTATTTGCTGGACTTGGTAGAACTCGAGGATGTAAGTCTCTTCTGCCATTTAAGTTTGCATGCCTGTTGTATTTTGTTTTGCTTACAACTCCCTGTTTCTGTAACAGGTTCACCTATGCCCATTTGCTCGATATGATGGCTTCGACTGGGCTCCCATGAACTCTGGCCGCGTTCTTAGGGACGAACAGGTGAAATTCTATTGCATGAAGAAGTCGGCCTACTACCTTCCAGGGCGTGTGTGACATTAGTTCTCGGATGTATTTTGCATTCCTGCCCCTCCTCCTGCTGACATGGATCGCCCGACTACAACTCGCTTAGTTGCTAGAAGCCAGCATGCAGCTGCCATGGCTTCTCAGGACAGGCACGTCCTTCGAGAATTCAACTACACAGACTACCTTGCTTGGTACAGGTGTGTGGGGAAGCCGTACCTATTTGAGGAGGCAGTGCGGGATAGCTAGTGTGGGATGTGGTATGCATCTTGCTGGGCCCAGGTACAGGATTTCCACTTCTGCTTTTCATTGCTAATGTGTGAACTATGACAGTCTGACATTCGCTATAATTCACAGGGCTTCGAGGAGCAATTTGGCGCCTTCTATGCTGATATTCGCCGAAAGAGGGTAAAATCTTACTTTTCAACCTGCCATCTTGACCGTATCTGACATATCCGTTATTTTGCAGGAGCTACGTTGGCGTAACATCATCCGGGTATGCTTCTCTCTTCTGCCCCTGCTGTCACTTTTAAAATTCTTATTGCTAACATAAGTTTGATTTTGCAGCAAGACTTTCCTGCCCAGGGAGCGAATGTAGCCAGTAGCGGGGATTTCACTATGGAGGCGTCTGAGGAGGACCGTTCAGACACCGAGGTCACCCAGGCGGTGCGCGACTCTGCTCCTGGCTCTCAGGCTGCCGCAGCTGCTCAGTGGTCTCGCCGAATCACTCGACGAGGCAACAGACTTTTGGCCGAGTACTTCCAAAAGGCGACATCTGACGAGGAAGATTCAGACGACAAGTAGCTTTTACTTGTAATTTTTGGAAATTCTGTAATGATGCTGGCACATTGTAACCTTCTTGTAAAAATTTATAAGAAAATTTCTGATTCTACGATGTGCCCCTCGGGGTTTTTGTATGTGCAGGTTGTATGCAATAGTATTCCATGCAGGGTTAAACAAATGGCGTAGATTTTGGCAATGTCCAGATTTAGAAGAGGTACTGCTGAAATTTTGCAGCCATTCCAGGCGCCACTTAGGTGCGCCGCATAGGTGCGTCTGACAGGTGTGCCTCCAAAAATGGTGAGTTTTGTTTTCCTTTTTTGTTGAAAATCCTTTTTTCTCTTCTATATAAGCCCCCGCCCTGCGAGAAACAACGCCGTCTTTTTCTGAAAAAACACGACGGCAGACCTTGCTTCTTCACTCTTTGCTTATTTTCTGATCTTTCTGGGCACGGATTCTGCATTACCATGGTAAGGGCTACTGCATACATGTATTTTTTGTTGCACTTTTATTGTTTTCTTGGAGATTTGCTTTGCATTATAACACCTCCATGGCAAAAAATTTCGGAACATGCTTCTTGATTTTGCAAATGCTTCTTGTATCATATCCTACTAGATTGCTATGCTTGTCCCACGTTTATGTCAAGTTCTGTCTTTTTACTGCCATATTTGGTTCAAATCTGTGCCTGCAAAGTTATCCTACCATGGTAACCCCTAAGCACTGCTCTGATGCTCTACTTGGCTGGATCGATGCCTTAACAGCCGATGATCAGAAGCAACTCCGGATCTGGGGTATTTCTTCCTCCCTCCTGAGTATAGCCAAGGTGGAGGTTAATTGGCATTTGCTGTGTGCCATGGCCTGATTTTGGATGCCAACCCTGCATGTGTTCCGCTTTGGGCAAGTGGAGATGACTTTAACTCTGGAGGAAGTCAGACGACTCTATGGTCTGTCACTGTTCATGTCCCTGCCAGTGTTTACCTGCCATGACAGTTATGTACATGTCGTGAGCCGACTCACATGTATTGCAAAAGATGTCTGTGAGGAGAAACTCATCTGCCGAGATGGTCCTACACCCATGGTGCGCCTGGATTATTTTGATACAATCATTGGTGCCCGATCCTCCATGGGTACCCAGTGGCTTTATTTCTTTGTACTGCGTTTCCTTGGGGAGTTGATCTTTAGTCATGGCCGGACGACTGTGGCTATCGAGGTGGCAGAGATAGCCTGGGCGGTAGTCGTTTGCTAGATCGACTTGGCTCTTATCCTTCTTGCTGAAACCTACGTTGGTTTGGATCGAGCGTTGAAACGCTCCCGCCATTTCTATGGGTGTGGCGCCCTGGTACAGGTAAGCAAATCATTGACATTTAATAATATTTTGCTGTGCTTTCATTAACCATAATTCCATTTTTGCCAGGTTTGGTTTACTGCCCACATGGGAATGAAAATTCTGCGCCCTCGGCCTTCCGCTTTTGAAGCCTATTGCCGCACTCATCATTCAAGGACACTCCCAGGAGTAAAAGAGCTATGCGACAAACTGCGGAATCTTGATGCGGATTCTGTGACATGGTGCCTTATATCCTTGGCGTCCCGGACCTTTATTGCCTTCATCAATGCCATGGACATGCGACTCGTGGTTCTCCCTAGATTCTTTGGAGGCGTGGAGTATCACCCCGTCCGGGTCCTTCGCCAGTTCGACTTCTGCCAAGACTCTATTGAGTAAAGCCCCTGCCCTGACCAATATAAAAAGCATGTTGTTGGCTCAAATGCATCTACTTCTGAGCTGGCCCGACAAATGAGTGTTGGTATCAAATCCTCCGGTCTTGCCATTACTAAAGGCTCTGGCTGTACAGCGAAATATGAGGCTGAAATAAGGGAGACATGGCCCTTGAGCGAGGTTCCGCCTAGTGGCACTAATTTCACGGGGGCTAGCAGTTCAAAGAGGCCCCGAGCTGATTAGCAAAATTTGTATCCATGATAGGCCATAATAAAATTGGTGGCACTGATGCTGCTTTGCATTGTTTTGTCTATATCTACTTTTAGGATCAATTAATTGGTATGTCCCTGATTTCAAATCCCTCCACTCTAAAGAAGTGACTATCATGCCCTTGGCCGAATGCTTACTTGCCCATACTACAACTCATAAGGCAGCTGACATGCCCCTGGTCGAAATATGAACAAAATGGCTTGCAAAGTAAATACAAATATGCTTGACTAGCATGCGCCCTAGCCAAATGCTTACACGACTCATAAGGCAGCTGACATGCCCCTGGTCGAAAATGCGAACAAAAATGCCTTGCAAAATAAATACTATTATGCTAAATGTTGTGCAAAAAATGCAAATGCAAAGAAATGGCTAATTGATATATTGGTGCCCTCAGTGCCGAGGAAGCTTGTTTTGCCTGCAATAGAAGGTGACATTGTCCTCGACTCATGCGACACTAACTTAGGCACTTAGGTTTATTTTTGGCTCTCTTTCAGATTCATGGGCCTCATGCCAAATTCTTAGGGTCCTATCCTACTTTTTAAGGATTCATTTTATTTTCTCCCTCATAGGCATGCTAACTGACCCTACCCTTGCTTAGAGGTAATAAACACTTATGCTGAGGGGGGTGGCTGCTATTTCCCTTGTGCTGAAGGGGTGGCTAGTCCCTTTGATCATATGGGCTTGGTAAGTGCATGCTCCGACTCCTCTCCAAGCTAAATGGTAGGAGTAAGGTTGTTCACATGCCTCTCTCAGTGGAGCTCAACTTCTGTCTGCTGCTTCTGTCTCCTTATTTCTTTTGTGCTCCAAGGTCTTGTGTATTTTTTTCTTTATTGCTCACACTCTCTCTAGACCTAACATTTTTACTCCCTCTCGAGATATAGGTCTCGTAGGAATTTGTACATTTAGCCCATTCCTCTGAAATCTCTCTCTCACACCCTAAGCTTCTAGGGTAGGAGCACATGAGGAGGACTTGTCATGTCTTATGCAGGCAGGCTTCCGATTTTCCTCATCGGGCAATGACGATGCTATGCAAAAAGAAAAGGGTGCAGAAGATTATTTATGCTGTGCTAGACTGCAAAGAATATAATAAAAATGCATGAGTCATGGTGCAAGGCATTAAGATCGACTGAGAGTCATTGATAGTACTTCTTTCAGTAGGAGGCATTGATGGGCTCTGATTGCTCTGTATGGTCCATGCCTTCAAGGAGGACTGCACCCCCTGACAGGGCCTCCCTAACCACAAAAGGTCCACGCCAGTTGGGCCTAAATTTTCCCCGTGTATCCGATAAATGAATGGCACGCAGGACCAAGTCTCCTAGTTCAAAGCTTCTAGGACGGACTTTCTTTTGATAAGCTCGGGCCACTCTCTTTTGGTAGCATTGGGCATGATGAAGAGCTTGCAACCTATGCTCATCAATTAGATCAAGCTGGACATTACGGTCTTGTACCCACTCAGCCTCTTCTAATTCTGCCTCCCTCACGATCCTTAATGAAGGAATCTCCACTTCGAAGGGAAGGACTGCTTCCATGCCATACACCAAAGAGTAAGGTGTTGCTCCTGTGGATGTCTGGATGGAGGTTCTATAAGCCCATAATGCATAGGGCAGCTTTTCCGGCCAATCTCTATGGGTCTCGGCCATTTTCTTCAAGATCGTCACCAGATTCTTATTAGCCGACTCTATTACCCCATTCATCTGAGGTCGATAGGGGGAGGATCTGTGATGTCTGATCTTGCAACTCTGGAGAAAATCCTCAACTCTCTTTGCTATAAAATTGGTTCCGTTGTCTGAAATGATAGCAAATGGAACCCCATATCGGGCGACAATATTATTCTTGATGAATTTTTCTGTAATAGCTGCTGTGACTGTTTTGTAGGACGTCGCCTCGACCCATTTCATAAAATAATCAATGGCTACCAGAATATAACGGTGCCCATTGGGATGCTGCAGGATGAATGGCCCCGATAACATCAATTCCGCAAGTAGAGAATGGCCAGGGTGATGACATGCTATGCAATTGCTGTGGGGGAGCATGTATAAAATTGGCATGTATCTGGCAGTTATGGCATCTTCTGACAAAATGGCAGCAGTCCGTTTCCATGGTGGACCAGAAATACCCTTGTAGCATAATTTTCTTGGCTAGAAGAACCCCATTCATATGTGGGCCATAGGTGCCTACATGGACTTTTAATGTTAACTCATCTGCCTCCTTTTTGTCTACACACCTGAGGAGCATATGGTTATAAGATCTTCTGTATAGCTGCCCGGCCCCGAGCACATATTTAGATGCTAACTATGCTAGGGTCTTCTTATCTGACGCAGAAATGCCAGGAGGGAAACTACCGGACTTTAAAAATGCTTGAATATCACTATACCAAGGCGGTTCAGCAGATGACAGTGCCTCTTGGATATGCATACAATGTGCCGGCTGTTCAATGCATGTGACTGAAATGTCTATAGCTTGTGCCTCTAGGAGTGATAACCATGATGCCAGGGTTGCCAAGGCGTCTGCATATGCATTCTTGGCTCGCTTCATGAAGGAAAACTTGACATCTTCAAATTCTTTAGTCAATTTCAGCAAGTGTTCATGATATAATACAAGCTTTTGGTTTTTTGTCCTCCAGTCACCATTGACCTATGAAATAACCAGCATGGCATCGCCAAATACATGGAGTTCTTGGGCGCCTTGGTCCCTTGCTATCTGTAAGCCTAAGATACAGGCCTCATATTCGGCTTCATTATTGGTGCATTCAAACGTCAGCTTCCTTGCAAAGGGAATAAGTTGCCCTTGTGGCATTGCTAAAACTGCACCGATGCCCCTTCCTCACTTGTTGACTGCACCATCGAAATATAGACACCATTGCTGCCCATTCTGAGGTCCCTCTGGTTCTTCATCACCCATTGCAAACAATATATCCTCATCTGGGAACTGGGTCTGCAAAGGCTGGTACTCCGGCAAAGGTAAGTCGGCCAAGTGATCTGCCATGGCTTGTCCTTTCATGGACTTCTGTGTGACAAAGGTGATATCGTATTGGGATAACATCACCTGCCATTTAACGCATCTGCCCACCAAAGCTGGCTTCTGGAACAGATATTTGATTGGGTCATGCCGACATAACAAGAGAACTAGATATGCCATCATATAATGCCGGAGGCGCTGTGTGGCCCACACTAGGGATAAGCAGACTTTCTCTATCGGGTTGTATTTAACCTCGCAGTCATTGAA